>JASFAT010004155.1:0-184899 GCA_031353405.1 Baronia brevicornis | reverse complement strand
GTAATTGAATATGAATGAATGTCAATCTATCAATACTGAAATTTTTTTTGTTAATCATACCTCCTTTTGTTAATCATAGTAATGGCGCCATCTATTAGTTACATGGCGATTTAAAATGATGGAAAAGAGAAAAAAAAATTACGTCTTTCAATTTTTACGTTTGTTGATTTTTGAAAATTGTCTTTTATACAAACCTTGTCCTGATAGTAATAAACACAACAAAAAAAAAGAATTATCTAATTTGGTGCAGTCGTTTTGAAATTATGCGCGTACATACATTTCGGCGATTCATTTTTATTTATATTAAATATTTAAGGCTTATTCAAATCATATTTTTAATTCTCTATATGGAAATATATAAATGTAAGAGTTTATTTATCTTTGAGCACATTGAGAACTGCTACATAACACTATTTAAGAAGCAGATAATACCAAAGTATTTGTAGATGTGATACCTTTTTTTTTCTAAAGTTCCGCACGAGAACTTTTTTCTTACGGCCATAAACAATCTTCTTTTATCCCCTTAGGAATTGTCTGCTGGATAAAATTGTGAAATGGCGTAGCGTCTTTTTTTTAAATAATATGGAGCCGCACCTGTTCCCGACAAGGAGCGTTTAGGGCGGTGCAATTTCTAAAATAATTATTGTGCATATCTTTTGCAGCAATCTTCGCCCAGGGGCACTATTGTTTTAAGGTAAATTTTTATTGCTTTTGGCAACCCCGAACAATGGATGAGGGCCGAGAGGGTAATTTTGAACATCGACATAGTGCTCGTGGCGATGTGAGCACAAGAAGTAATGAAGTGCTTTTCTGTTATACTGTTGTGGCTAAAACTAATGAACACTATGGAAATTTTAAGCTAAAAATATACTTACTTTATATATAACTTTACCTGGAGTAGAGTATAATTTATTGCATAAGAAAAATAGACATCTTTGAATATATAAGAATAGATTTCCATTTAAAAGTAAATTTTTGAATTCTATTGTAATATATTTTGACGATCCGATATTACTTTTTGCTTTCAACTTGCGTGATTTCGAAAAGACATTAGTTACATTTTAGAGGACAGGACAAATTAATAGCTATCTTAATTTTACAGGGTAACACAGCTATTAATTTTCGTTCCACGTTTACATCTTTAAGTTAATAGTTTATTTTATATCTTACTTGTTGTTGTTTTTATTTATGTATGCTGAGTAAAAACCACGCTACAATTAATGAAGTGTAGGCGCCCAGTGTTGGATTGAAATATAATAGTTGAATTGCTAGGACTAAATTAAGCGATTCATAGTTCATGTATATAAGACTTTTATAATGGTAATGACGATACAGGTATGATTAAAAATTAAAATTTATTTGTACTCAACTGGTACGTTCAGTTTTCGCGGTCAATCTATTTATTGCTTTAAGATATAAGGCGTATTGAAATTTACACCTCCGCTCTGATACGAATTAACGAGCCCCAATATTAACCCGTAATTAAATCATAAACTAAGATAAAGATAACTAGTAAAAACGCCGCGCCGAACCGGTAATCCAATGTGATTTACAATTAGCCGTAATTACGGGTCTTACCTTGTTTAATTGCCAGCTATATTAATTATCAAAATAATACCCAACGCAATCGATTTATGACAATGTGTGTCGCAAATAAAGTGCTGATTAAATAATTAATATAGCTAATAAACAATAAGTACTCATTGTAAAATTTAATCAACTTTTTTTATTTTATGATCAATATTTACGTCAGCAAAAATTGATCGATATATAATATATAAATAATCTATGTAGTTGCTATTTCATTAAATACGATGATAAAATAAAAGAAAAGGATTTCGGGAAATACATAAAATAAATCTATGTGTGTTTTGTGTTTGAGGCAGCATTATATTTATATATAAACAACAATAACTTATACAAGGGTTGTGTTTGCGAACTTACAGAGTAGGTTCGATTCTACGATTCGAATATTGGTGTGTTTACACAAATTAAATTGTCCTTACACTAACTAACATAAGTAAATAACTCTGATGAACTTACAGTTTATTCGGTCTAGTTTTTTGGTTGTAGGTTCGGTGCGTTTTTTTCAAAATTTTTTTCAACGCACTACCACTGTGCGCGTTCTTTCTTTCTGTGCGCGTTCTTACTTTCGTTCACTATCATAAAAATATTGCTAGTATTTTCCAATGGTTTGATAAGATTACTTTCAATGATATTTTTAATGACGTTCTAATGTGTTTAATTTTGTACTCAAACAACATCAATGCTTTAAGATGTTACTGTGACAAAGTGGTAATTTTTTTCTTATCAAATTATTTCCAAGTGATTTTATTTGTTACAAATAAACAGAAAGAAATTCTGAAAACATACATATTGTATGCAAATACCTTATTCGTTTATTAACATATATACACTTCTCTTAAACATAACTTGTAGTGCATCAAAAACAGTAGTGAAAATTAACATAACGACTTCATATCGTTCAAAATAACGTTCAAAGTTGCGTGCAAATCATTGTTCTTACTTGGTAACGTAATGCCACATCATGGTTATTTTTGTAACGCACAACGAGGGGGCAATATATAATGAGCATCACAAAAGTCGACCACATCTGCGGCAAACAAAACTTAATTAAGGTGACACTTCGCATGCATAATAAAATTATTCACGCACAATCGAGAGATAAGAGTTGTTCTTAACGCACACAATGGACGCACACGAGAAAAATTCTATGGAAATTGCACATGGGTGCACTATTAAATAGGTGGTCCTGTTGATTCTTATTAACAAGAAGTTTATTAAAGTAGTTGAGAAGAATATCCGTTTCTGTATTAGGTTCTAGGGTGCCGTTAACAAACATTATCTCCTTTCGATTATGTCTGTAATGTCTTAATATCTTCATTGTCTATAATTTTTAGTCATTAGTTGACTTTTAAATAAAACATATTATATGGCCATCGGTTGCAGTATGCTTTTTATTGTGTGTAATTTCAAAATTAATTCTTCATCTGCAATTATAATAATGTTTATTTTTGTGCGCAATAATTGTAGAAACTACTAGATGAATACAATACAGTCGTAAAAGTTCACGTCTAGACATTGTCCTTCATCACTTATAAGCTGCCTTAACCAAACATAACAGTCGGAAGGGGATCGCTGATTGATTTTTCAATTCCTACTATTAAAAACGCCATAAAAACCCATGTAATAAATTCAGGAATCTAAAATCATTCTGGATTTCAGTCAACGCACAACAAAACCTTAATTAGTAATAAGCAGGACATCAAATATTACAATGACTCTACCACCTGATCCTTGACTCATTGACGTTTTGAAACAGTAGACCTTTATAGGATGATAACTTAAAAATATACATAGGATACTCGGTGTGGAAAATAGGTTTTAGCAAAATAGGTTTTTTTACAAAATAGGTACATTAGAAATACTTTGATCGTTACAAAGATTTTTACTTGTGGTCTCAAACTTTTGGCCGACAGTATGGGCTTGTCAAAAATTTTCAATTGTTAATAAATTACTTATATATTAAAAAAAACTCTTTATAAGATATTTAACAGGATATGAAAGTAGGAATTGTTTTAGTTTTTTATTATTTATATTACTTGTTTAGTTAGGTTAGTGTTGTCCATCTATTGATATTTATTTACTCTTAAAATTGCTTTGTACGAAAACCACATTAATCACAGAGCAAAAATCAAAACTAACCAAATTAAATTATCCACAGACCGAGGGGAAGTAGACCCATCAGTAGAGTCTGGATTGGGTTTCATAAGCCTCGATAACCGATACCTATTCCATGTGATGAGTAGTGAGGCTACTCCTCACTACTCATCACATGTAATTGACCGGTACAATTAATAAGTTAGAGTTGAATAGTAGCATTGCTGATCTTGGTCTTCGGCGAGAATGTGACATTTTCCTCAAGTGCTTATCAAATATTTTGGTTAGCATGATAAGATATAGGAATAGAGAATGAAAGAAAAATATGGGATTTTTGGGAATATCAAACATATACTCCATAAACATAGATGATTGAATTTAGATGAAGCATAAAATTGCAACGTTTTTTAAAGTTGTAAGTTTTTAATGTTGTATGTTTCATGATAAACAGGTATTGTGACGTTTTTTTTCAAAAAGCTTACAAATTGCATTATATTAAACTTAATTAAGTTATGCTGCTTATAATAGAGGTAGGCACTGACCGTTTATCGGTGCAGCGCGTATCGATTATTTAATAGCAAATATTACCGATAACGTTTGGGGAAGTTATCGACTATCACTAATTATTGGTAGATAACACGGGTTATAACTACACTGAAGTGCCTTGACAATATAGGCACTTAGGTAATCTACAATAACACGTCAGTTGACGTTTCTTTTGACATGTAAATACACCATCAAGTAGGTATCGTATGTGTTCCTTTAGGGTCCTTCACTGTTCTATTTGTTTTTAATTAGAAAGATATAAATTCATATACATAATACTAAGAAAATAATTTTAGTAGGTTCTCTAAAATGCACACGTTGACGAAGTAAGACAAGCTAAATTAAAAAAAACGACGTAAATTAAAAAAATATAATACTTTAAAGTGTAACTTTAATAAGTAGAGATAGATCATGACAGGTACAAGTTGCTGCAGCTGATCATGTTGGGAAAAGTCGCGGGCAAAAGACAAGTTGGTTGAAAAAAAAGTCTTGGTTACGTAATATCAGGGAGTGGACCGGGATAGCGAGTGCTCTAGAACTGTTGCAACTCGCGAAGGAGGAGGAGAGTTGTGCTGAATTGGTTACGAACCTTCGCAAGTCTAAGAGGCACTATTATAAGAAGAACGTGTAACCTTGTACGTCTTCAAATTATTATCATAACTTTAAGCTTTAGGCTGTGCTAAATTTGGAAATTTAGGGCTATAAAATATTTAAAAATAATATTAGATTTTTAAGTAATATTTTATTTAAATTTGATAAGTACGTATTAAAAGTTATTTTAATATAATTAAATATTTAATTATATTTTTATAGTAGCTTTTTCATCGTTAAAATGGATTTAATAATAAAAAAATATGTACCTACTTAAATAATTTCCGGTTTTGGCCGGTTTAACTTGTATGAGTGATATATCCATTAATGAAACGCCTAAGGGCGCTGCTTCATTCAAAATATCGATTCTGATGGAATTTCACATCTTTTGCAAATTTGCTGACACTATGTATCTTAGTATCGTTACAGAATTACTTGTTAAAATTTTATTTTTGTGTTATAATTTATTATTATAATATATATTATATAATACAATAATAATGTATTCTTATCACACCATTTTAATTATTCAAACGTTATAAATTATAAATTAATGTAACGGATAGCTACTTTCGTGACACTTAAATTAATTATAATTATTTTTTATAAAAATATATGTTGATACACTTTTAGTAACTAATACTATTAATTATATTACGTTTTTATTAACTTCTCTCATTGGCAAATACAGAGCATGCGCAGGGCGGTCGGTAGAAATTGGGTGCATTTAGGCAAAGATCTGCCTAGGGGGGACGCCTTTGTGAAAGCCTATTTCCAGAAGTGGACAAACATAAGTTGATAATTATGTCGATATTTTGTTATATTTTTAATGGGTTACATGATTTGCATCTTATAATTATTAATTTAATCTTAAAGTATTTACATATAATGGCCGTACGCGGATTTAATGCCGAGGTAATGTTAACCAGTTACTTTTAGGTTATTTGGGAGGATATTTAAGTAGATACCGTATCTTCACGTATAAAACAAACGATATATTATTACTTATGTATATAACTAGTAGATTTCGAGAACATTATGAAACCTATTAATAAGAGATTGTTAAAGAATCAAAAGATAAATGGAAATTATTTGATAAAACATCACTTCGAATGTACCAAAACTTTGAATATAAAAACGTTATCATATTGATATTTATTATGATTCTTAAACTAATAGGATACTTATTAATTTTAGAATTATATAATTCATCTTTTGAAATGTCTTATTCGGTTACTTTGAAAATGTTGTTCGCGCAATTGGATAGGGAACGCGTGAAATGATTCGTGCATGTCATCGTAAGCCACGACGATGACTTCGATGCGTTTTATTCAACCTCGGGCACTTTTCATTATCTGCAGTGAGTTCTTATTATGGAACATTAAACAGATAACTCATTTAAACTCTTTTATTTAACTAAATCATTTTGTTATTATTTCATGAATGAAATAATAAATAAATTTTGAAATATGTGTATCGGCAAGTTTAATTATTTCAGCTTTTCGTTATAATCTTCTTAGCAGTATTTAATTGATACTATCTTAGTAGTGAAATTGATACTATCAATGATGAAGCGTACGTTTACGGAAATAAGGGCTGCGAATTCGATTCCCATATCGTGATGGAACAGGGAATCTGAGAAACCATAAGTGTAAAACATCTTATAATGCTATCTTATAATCTATATATCATCTTATAATCTATATATTTGATTAAAAAGAATTGATAAAGAAATGAATATGCCCTAAATGTAACATAATTTTTGATCTATCATTTAAATTGAATAGAGTTTCCTGTGTATTTCAAAGTCGAAAATGATGAAACTAATTTAATTGGAATTACAACAGTTTGTCATCTTCTGAAGTACCGGAATTGCGTTTCATTAATAATAAATACATATAAAAAGCAGAGGCAGTCAGAGATGTCGAAATAATTGCCTCTTTGAGCGACTATGTTTATTTGCACGATCACTATAAAAGTGTTTCTGTCTTACTCTGTTTTTCCAACCCGATCTATTGTGAGGCTGAACTGATTTTAACGTTTGTTTGTGACTTTTCACTTTTTTTTAAATTTTGTAAAAAACTGTTAAAGAATCTTCCTGAAAAGCTGGACTTCTAACGTAACATTTCAAAGAAAATAAATGCTTAGCTCGATTATTTGTGATTCGAAATTGTTGAAAATTTTGCTTATAATAAAATCAAGAAACGAAATTTAATCAAAAGTAAATTCTAAAGTAGTTAACAAGTAATATAAAAAAATTGTACGTTACCTCTCTACAAGTTAGATAAATTTTACAAATTCGAAGACAATTATGTGTATTTTAAATTTTTCTTTTTTCGCGAAGCGCGAACGTGTATCGAGCGACTCTCACAGAATAGGGACATGCGATCCGCGGCAAGTTCGACGCCTGGCCTTGGAAGGAACCAGTCCGTCTCGTCCGAAACACCTCTCGGCAATTATTCAATAAAACAAAAGCATCCACCCGTTTACGTCACACCGAGAAACTCGCGTCAGATTAATTTCATTTAATTAACGAATTTCACCTGCTCGTTAATATGGAATATATGGAGAGAGTTGCATATATATATATATATATATATATATATATATATATATATATATATATATATATATATATATATATATATATATATATATATATATATATATATATATATATATATATATATATATATATATATATATATATATATATATATATATATATATATATATATATTTTATATGTGTATTATATGGTGTGCCGTTAGGATTCAAGGATTCTTAAACCGGCCGAAGGTTTTGTCCATTCACCACGCACGTGATCTCCGTAATGAGCCCTATTATCACGCATGCCAACAAAAGACCGCCACGAGGCGGGTCTGAAAAATACTCCGGGGAAATTTGATATAGCAATGTATTAAAATCGCTGCCTTATCCCTAAGGCATTGTGAGTCCCAGAGGCGCGAGCCGAACGAAATATTTCAAATGCAAATCGTGCTAACGCTATGAATGTAATAGTTTGTCGTGGCGTGCGCACGCGCCGAGCACCGGAAACAAATTATCATACCCATATAAGCGTGTACGAAATCGAAGAAGTTATTGATGTCAACGCTCAGACAAATTGCACTAAACATGAAAATGAGTTCAGAAAAGTGTACCGAAATCGTTCGAGCACAAAGCGCGCGCACAATACGAGTAACGGATTGGGTATTTCGTCAACGCTCGTAGGAATTTTACGCATTGCAAATACACTTATTCACAATTCGAGTCGTGTACAATCGTAAAAGCGTATTGCCTGTATTACCTGAATTCATATAGTATCCGCCACACGTTGGTGGATGTTCGTTAATAAACGTGAATAAACACAAGCGTTGTCCGTTAATATCCATTCCTCTAGAAATGTTGCCTCCTCATTTCTTCAGCAGCGGAATATCTATGTATCCATATACCATCTGTGTAACCTATCTATGTATCCATACCTAACTATATGGGTTGTTTAACACGCTGAAAATATATAAAACTCGCCAATTCGTTTTGGGCTAGCGTGTTAGGTTTAGATTCCTCCTTCCAGAAATTGGGAGGTCCTGTGCTGTGAAAAAATAAATATTTGTATTATATAATAATGAGATATAAATACGCTACGGCGTTTTCCGAACGCGGCGTCCAAGTTTCGGTAATTGATTCGACGCAGCCACGATTGTTGACATTCGCTTGAATCGAACGCGAACGCGTTCAGCGGAAATTTATGGAGCTCCACGTGGCTTAATTCGAAAAACGAACCAACGGACATTGAACGATTGTATGTACCTACCTACTCGTATACAAGTGACCTGAACGGTCATCTGTTGGTGAGTGAAGCATGTCAAATCATAACGGTTCTTACGTCAAACATGATTGTAGTATTGTTGTAGATATTTATCCATGAATTGTCATTTTTTATTTGTATCTGTAACAACAGTTATAAAAACCTTAAAAACAGAAATTGTTAATTTTACATATAGAGGCAAAAACGCGAAAACGCTTAAAATGACACAAAGGTCAAAAAAAATTTTATACACTGCCAGCCAAAAGTTTTAGAGCACTTTTAGAGTAAAAATCTTTTTAACAAAGTATTTCAAATGTACATAGGTATGGTAAAAACTTAATTTGCATTTTTTTATGGGATAGTAGGGCAAACGAGCAAGCGTGATGGAAAGCAATCAACGCCGCCCATGGACAACCGCGACACCGCAGGAGTCGCAGAAGCGTTGCCGGGCTTTTAAGTATGTATAGGCTTGTTTTTTGAAGGTTCCAATGTCTTAACGGTTCGGAAAGACCGCCGAGGGTAACTGGTTGCACAAACTGGTGGTGCGTGGAAAGAAGTTAGAAAGAAGTTGCATACCTGCGTATTCTACTGTTATTAAAGAATTTCTAAGAGTTTTTCTTTTTATATATTTTTGAGTTTTCATCCAATAAAGGCGTATTGTTTTAAACATCAATTTTGCTCAAGAACCAGGTGGTAGAGTCATTGTACTATTTTATGACCTGCTCATTACTATTTCTCATTACCTGAATTTCAGGATTCAGGATATTTTTAGTTTTCTGATACATATTTATTACCTGAGTATATTCGGTTCGGAAAAAAATACTGCGTCGAATGGTCTGAGCCTAACAGATCTTTGATCAATAGACAGTTTTGTACATCGTTGAAACTGACTGTTTTTGAGTGATTAGATACAATTTTTCAGTTTTCAGAAAACTTTAAAGGTTTTTTGGTTCTGATGGTAAGTTTTCATTTTTTACTACGTTTCGGTTTATTACGTTTTAGCTTTTTTTGCATCGATATTTTTCATATACTTTAAAGTAATTTTAGTTACCAATTATTATATTACATATTTTAATAAGACAAACACGTCTAATATCGTACCTACAAGATAATATTTTGCGAAGTAGATTTTAAGAATTTCCCATATAATATATTTTTTAACAGCCCATATACGATTATAACTGCTGGGCACGAGGGTTTTTTGTCCAAAACTGATTGGCGGGACATCCAGGGTCTGAATACTTATCTCTATGAGGGAATCGAACCTATGACCACTGACTCAGAAAGCGTTAACTTCGCCACTAACCCAATTTTGTCATTGTTTTAAATTGTTTGAAAATGTCTTAATTTAAGATACATTCTTCATGTTTCAGTTTAAATTATTATTATTAATTTCAATTCAGTTTTATATATATCTCATTCATAGAACAAAAGTAATCTCACAAGTACTCATTGAGTTCTGTTGATTTATAATAATAGATTATTGTCAAAGAGCTTGTAGTATCTTGGAATCGCTGAATGTAAATTGTATTGTTAGCGGTTGTACTTTAATGCGATGTATCTAGGCGACGTGCCATCGTCATGGGGTCGGTGACTTGACAGCATTATCAATGAGACAGTTTAAATTACTTATTTGCACACTTTTATGTTCCATACCATATATTTGTAGATATATACTAATATTTTTGACATTTCGACACTTTTAAACATAGAAATGACAAATTTATGAATATATCCACACACACATCGTGCGTTAAGTTAAAAACAAAGATATAAAAAGTTTTATTTATATCATTGTGCTTTCATCGTATTTGTTTATAGACCTCTTGGAAAAAAATACGATCAGGATTAAATTTATTAAGCTATACATATTCATATCCAGTGAATTACATGTGTGATATTTCACAAATACCATCTCTTTGACTATATTTAATAGGTTCATTTATAAAATATAGACTATTTTTGTCGTCCGAAATTTTTTGTTTAACACCTTTACTCTTTTGAAAAAAAAAAAAGAAATAATTCCAATCAAAAATGTACCGGTTTTTTCTGAACTGTCTTAAAAAGTGATATTTAATTTTAAAGGTAATTTTTTTGTTTTTTTCATAGACACTTAAGCACTTGTATCAACACGTCGTCACTATATCAATGGTACATCTCGACGAGTCGTCACGATGTTCTTATCTGAAGTGTTTGAAGCCGCTTTCCCAGACTACTAAGGAAGTTTCACTATCGCCCGATAGATGGCGCTAGTCGTAGCTTTATATTCCTTCCTCAGTTACGTGCAAAATATTATCAAAATTTTAACTAAATCTAAATATTAAAGATATTATAAGTTAAAATTATTTGGAGTTGTTAATAATCGGTTTGTTTTTTTATGATCTAGAATTCGCTTTATACTCGTAAATGAAATGAGCTTTAATATAAGGCATACCATAGCATTATAAATTATATGAAATTTGTATATGGATGATAGAAATTATAGAACATTTCTTCTCAAAACATCGAGAGTATATGTAAAATATTAGATTTTTATTTTTTAAATTATCTTTTATTTTGATTTGTCTTTCTCTTTATACATTCTAGCTATGCTCTTGATTTGATTGTCCCTTTGTATGTTTGTATTTTTCTAACGTCTGTCAATGCTTAATCTACAAAGAAATATTTTATGTTATCTCTTTCTTTTAAAGATAATTTTAAGAATTTGGTAAAATAATTTTTACTACTAATTATTTATTGTACAGAAAATTAAAGTAGCACAAAAATATCTCAAAATAAACAATGAGATTGTTCAACATGAATTCTGTTAACCTCGGTATAAGTGTCAAATGGTGCTTATATGAGAAAAATATTTTTTGTTGGCTTGCTAAGGTTGTCTTCTTTGCTAGTAGTTGTAATAAAAAAAAAATAATGTTCATCAATAATAACTAAATGAATGAACTAATAAATTGGAAAAATAAGGAAGAAAAAGTAGGACATTAAAATACTTTCTTATTTGTATTGTAATATATCGTTAAACTCCTATCACGTTTTCCATTTTTGTAAAGTGATTTGTTTTAAATATTTATTAGTTACTAATATAGAGTGCCACATCTCTTAATAACAAATAAACACAGTTATAATAATTAGTACAAGGGTGGTGACAATTTTACGTAAAAAAGTTTCTTTTAATATATTTACTGTGAAAGAAAAAGAGTTATCGGTATATTATTTATTTATTATTATTATTTTGATTATTAATATAATTTGATATTTTATAATAATGTTACACAAACTTATTATAAAAAAGGCACACCTTGTAAGCACTTGTACAAAAAATAGCCCCACAAATACTTATTAGGTTTCCATTTATTAAAGTTAGACCCAAAGTATAACTAAAGTAGTGGTTTATTGACATTTGTTAATAATAAGGTAAATTTATAGTTATTGAATTGACACTTATTGATTTAACTCAATACATTTGAAGTGCTGAAGGTAATAATGCTTTGAATAGATGTATAAAAGTTATTTATATACAATACCTTACAATTCATTCGGTGTCAATATAATTATATGCCGATATAACCTGCCTTTACCTATACTAAGTAGTCCCGTTACATGTTTTATAAACATAAAGATATATGTATATGTTTTATTTTTTATTAACAAGTTTGTGTAAGTTTTATACTTATTAGCTTAATAATACGTCTTTTTTTATACGTAGCTTCATTTACGTCTATGAAATTTCAACTCAATATATTTGAATAAACCAAAGTGAAATATTAAATACGATCGCATGTTTTATCGTTCGAAATTAATTGAGAATTTTTAATCCAAACATATATTTATGGCCTAACTTTGTATTGAAGTTATTAACCAAAATAAGAAGAGAAGCAATTATAACGTCAATACGATTTGTATTGAATTTTTTGTTATATTGTATCAAAGAAGAGAGCAGTAAATGTTAATATACCCAAAAAAAAAAATACAAGATAGAAAAGCTTACGGTAGGTGCAATACCGCTCTCTATTCTCAACGAAAACAATATGCAAAACAAATCAATTTCCATACACCGCCGGTGGCGCTATTGTTATGTTATTCGCGCCGTCCTCTTGCGCCTACGCACTTATATCAATTATCGGTTTTAGTCTGTTATAAATTAAATACTGTTTGCGAACGTTGATATAGATCTAAGGTCGTTTTGATTAATGACTACATCTGTCCCGAATATCGGACGTTGGACGATATCGCGCGGGAAAACGATTTCTTGAGGCAAGATGGCCGCCCCGTTGCGCGGGAACGCAGAGCTCGCGATCGAAACACAATCGATCACAATATTAATTTGAAATAGCCCAGTAAATATTTCTATTCTATAAACAAACATTCCATTTCTCAGACGTCGACGTTGGCTTAATTAATTACCAAATATTCTTATTTTAATTATCATAATATCTGGATCTCCAATATAGATAAGATTAGATCGTTAACTCCTAAGATAACATAATTTAGATTCATAATAAATTAGAAACAAGCATGCAATTAAAAGAATACATCATATATGGTCACATTAGTATACATATATTACCCAATTAATTTATTTATATACAAAACTTCTGTAATAAGATTATCTCTCAATGTATCGTTTGCCCCCTGATAAGTTTCAAAGCCATTATCCAATGGTTCACTGTTACGGCTGTATTGATAAAGATGTAATATACAAAAAGAAAGATTTAAAAGGCGTTCATTTAAAAAATAAACCGCAGTAAAATGGAGAAAAAGGTAACAAATAATTTCCTTATCTAACTCATCTTTCAAGCCTGAAAGATGGGTTGAAAGTATTAATATAATGACTATAGAAGTAAATAAGAAATGATATTAATTTATTTATACTTATTATTTATTGCATAGTAACACTTGTCACGGTATTAGTCAAAACAAATAAGCAAAGTGGTTCCTTTAGTCTTATTTTGCGTGCCCTTAGTATTCCCCCTTCTATTTTTTAATAAAACCTATTTATTATAAGAATGGAAAATATTATAATACCCTTAATGACCATTGATGTGTTTATAAATGACATGTTACAATTCGTGAATATTGGCTTTTAAACAAATTAATTTTAATAAACTATATTTTATAATACATAATTAATTTTAATAAATTATAAAGTTATATATAGCTATATATATACAGTTTAATATCATACTTATACGTAGTAGCCGAAATTTGACTTAAGCAAGCGAAGTTCTTCTAATCGCTAAATTGTCTAACTTGCCCTTCGAACTTTTACTTAATTTAGGCTTTTATTTTTGAGAAAACAAAATTGCTTGACCAACGAGCGCTTTTTTTCAACAGGTAAATACATTACAACTCATGATTTTCATACACGTAAGTCAGCTAACAATATCTACATTACAAAGAAAACTTTTGTTTATATTTTTCCGCCTCAGTAATGGGGATGCCTATTTCGGCAGTCAGTGAAACAAAACTCTAGATTTGCTTGTGTAAATGATAAATAAGATTGTTTTTATATATTACTTTATTATCATATTTATTAAGTAATCACAAAAAACCAAATTTTTATTCGCTTATAGACAATAAAATATTATTTTCTAATGCAGTTTCAAAGGATAATGCCACTAAAGAATTCATGGTTGAAATCAAAGAATTTAATTAATTGTTAATTAAATACGAAAAATACAACACCATAACCATGGTGATTTAAAAGTTTGCCCTGTCGGCGTTACGGTATTAGCACATTCGGCCCCATAGACAAGTCTTATTGGATATATCTGTCGGAAACCTCTTAACTCAAAGAATATTTTGTGTTTTACATAATAATGAAGTAATACACTAGAGAACAAACTTTTTATATTTAAAAGATTGTTTTAAATAAATTGATTTTACAAAAGAAAATGAAAAATTTCGTTATTACTTTATTTGTATCCAAATATATATCTAGGTATTTATTTTTAAATAATTTTGTTATAAATATATTTATGAAACATTGTTAGATTTTTATATATAAACACAAGTAGTTGAGAAAATCTTTAAACTAAGCCCCTCATTTACGATATAATCAATAGTTTGTATATTACCGATACATAATAATAATTAAACATAATCCTATCGATACCAAAATTTAAATATGAGACCCGGAAATAAAAAAAATTCAGAATTTGTCTCTTGGGAACAAGACTTAGCAATTTTTACACAAACTCTCCATTACGTGAATTCCGAAAACAAGCCAACGAATTACTTTAAGCCAATTAATTGCAGCGAATTACTACCTATTGCATTAGCGCAAAACAGTTTTGAAGCGATTTCAAAAAATAAACTCTTTTAATCCGCAAGATGTTTTCAACGAGAAAAGTACAGTTGTGATACTTCTGCATTTCCTCAATGTTCATAATGTTTGAGTGTAGTCCAATAAGGATTAGGGCAATGGGCCGCCGCCGTACGAGATTCACATAGGAAAATTAATGTGTAAATAACAATAACCTGTGAGCATCGCCCGCGGGAGCCCGCTATTCACAGTGCGGCATAGCACACTTGCAGTCACAAAGCACTGGTCCAGTATCAGCGAACTCAAAACAAAAGCACTGTGAGTGTCGTAAGTCAAAACACTGGGGAACGCGACACCGGTACGCAATGCACTCACGATCAACTGTTTGAGAGGAACTTTTGTTGAGCGGATCGTTCGGATTGTGGGGCGCGGCGCACGCGACGTTACTCTATCAGCGGTCGCCGGCACACTGCGCGGCCAGTCGCCGCAGCCCCCCCGCCGTCGGCGCTTTGCCCCTTGCCTCACGAGGGCGGGGCCGCCGAGCGAGGCGAGGCGAGGAGCTTAATTACGCTCCGCGGGCGAAGCGGGACGGCGATAGAGAGTGGGCGCGAGCTATTAGCGCCGAGAGCGGGACGACGCGCGTCTTAAGTATTTTGTATAAGTAATGAGAGGCGAGAGGAGGGGGCGGCGGGGGAAGAGGAGAGCGCATCTCCCGCCAATCTTTAATGTTGATTACGTCCGCCACCGCCTCTGCGCGCCTCTCATTAGCGCCCGGCCACGCCTAGCTTTAATTACACCGCTTTAATTGTTGGACAGCATCCCACAATTTTTTGTTCGGATTCCGCGATTTCAAATTTATTCATTCGCGCTCGCTCGTTGATGTCTTGTTTTATCTTAATTGGCCAAAAATGTAAATGTTTTATGGACGCAATTAGGAAGAAAAGCAATGTCGACTAACTACAGTATAAATATGTAAATGTCAGTAAGACATAGTAAATTAAAAAGTAAAGTGTTAAATCAGTAACATTGGCTAAACTAAACAAAACATAAATAATTATGGCGAAACAATATACACAAATAATATCTGTTATTATTATAAAAATGATGATAACAACATATATCCTTTGCAACGTTAAAATACCAAAATAAAAAAAAGCAATCTTCGGCCACCGTTTCTCCTGCTTGTTAGCATTGAGATTACAGTAACCCTCCTCAATATTGTGCTCCCAAAATTTTGTGATCTCCATAAAGGTAACTAAGGTAACATATAGTTGACTTTTACGGCTGTATTTTTGGATCGACAAATTTGAAACAAATTACTTAAAAAATGCATTGACAATAATTGTTTTACAAATAAATACTATTTATATTACCAAGGCTAAAACCATACCATTGGAACCATTAAAAAACAGCCTACAGATTTTTAAAGACCGTCAACGCAATTACAATGGCACTGTGAATGTCTACGGGCGTCGTTTGTTGCTTTCCATGAGGTAACACGACTGCTCGTCTGCCTTCCTATCTCATAAAAAAAATACGATACTGGCCATGCACTGGTATTTACTTCAAGGGTTGCTTCGTGACAAATATTGTGTTTTCTTAAATGAAAACAACAAGCAGTCAAAATGACTTCTTCGGCAATCTAGTGTTAAAAGGATTTTTCATTGTCGCCACGCTGCAAAAGATGTTTGACGAATGAAAACTGTGAAAGTATGATAACACAGCTGTGTCTTAAATATTTCATATTTACATTTTATTTGTCCCACTGCTGGGCACAGCCAACCCCATTTTTAACCCGACACTTTTGAAAGGATGACATTGACATATTACACCTGTCCAAGGCAGATTGGCGAGGCATACAAATTCGAAATAAATACCTGTAGATGACAAATATTATTAAAAAAATAGTTCAAAATTTTTTTATTAAACAATTTTCAATAAACAAATATTAGATGTTTTGACGACGACTAATTGGTTTAGTGGCGGGGCCCCACGCCCACGGAGTCAATGTTAACGGGTTCGATCCCCGGATCGCAATAAAAACATGGTTGCCTTGCAGTTATTTAGTCCGAGCGTAGTAATCCCGGTAGTCCGCTTTGGACAAGCGTGGCGGGTTCATATACATTCCTCTAGAAATGGAGAGGCCCGTGCTCAACAGTGGGACATATATAGATCGTGGAAAAAAATCAACTTTTAGTTCCAACCATAAATTTCAACAGAGAATCCGTAGATACCTACCTGCAAACCACAGAGTCAAGTAGTTATAACCCTAAGTATACGCAGGGTACAGTTTTTTTACTTTTAAAATTTGCCGCAATTTAATTAAGGTTTTTATTGTTATATGTGAGGTTAATAAAATTTTCCCAATTTCCCAATTTGGGACAAATTTATTTCTCTTTCATCTTCTCTCTTTCATCTTACACGTCGGTTTGATAAAGAAAATGTCTGCCTAAGATTTTTATCTATGGCTGCAGGTTATGATGCATAAGGGTAGGTACTTACAGTCTGCCATAGAAATCTTCGATTTCAACGAAGAAACGAGAAGAAGTTGAACGAAAGCATTCAGTTATTTTAGCTATATACATGTAATATATAAATAAACACTATATACATGTAATATATAATAAAAATAATACGAGAATAAAGGAGTAATGTTTTATAGACATGTATTCTGAATCCCAGTCCAAAATAACATAATATCACGTAACTAGTTTTTTGGTTCAATCGCCTCCGGAACTCAACCGCTCACCGTACGAAGCGCGGTAGCTAAGCTACCTCTCAAACGCTGGTTTTCTGCGGAAGTGTGGTATTCCCCGGACTAGTTGGTCCATGCATGCTACAGACAAGTAATTGTTGATTTGACAAAGTATTCGTCTACAGCGTGGCTCTACCACTACTTTACACATTTTAGGAAATAGAACCTGCGTCCATAACCGTACCGTGAAGGACAATAGTTTTTTGTTAAGAATTTGATTAAAAAGGATTTTTACACAGCAAATTATAAATGTATTTCTGTCTAATAAGGTGAACGATTAATACTTAATTATCTACATTTGTATTAATATTATGCAACCATACACTATTAATTTTACATTTATACACAAATGTATCTTAAATCACTTGGTATTTATTTAAGAATTAAATTTAATTCCGTATTTTACAACTATAAATTAGTTAAAATATTACAATTTTAATCGTTTTAAATGTCATGAAATTTTTCTAGACATATTTTAAGAATTAGCAATTTAATTGCTATTGGACATCATTATTAGCATCTTGTAGTATTATTATTAAAAAAAAAGTTTTACGTGAACATGATCTAATGAAATACAATATATTCAATAAAAAAAATAAAATCAAATCAATTTCAATGTAGCGGAGCCTGTCGGCGGACAGATTATTTCAATAGCACGAGTAAAACGGATCGTGCGAAATAGAACCACACTCTCGTATAAGACCAATAAATGAAGAAGAGTAATGTGAGAGTTCGAATTCTGATCTATCCTTTCCTCTTCTCATCTTCTATTTCCATAAATAGTCTCTATTTTTCTCTCCTTACTTAAGAATACAAGTGATGAAGTACGTATCGCTTGTTTTCTTTTTAGTTACAAAAGACTGGTTAACACAAAGCGGGCAAACTAAGCAAACACTAAGGAGAGTCAACCTAATTGGTTCTCTTTCCGACTCAATGGTCGTGAGTTCAATTCCTGCATCGGGATAAATATATATGTTTGAATCTGAATGTAATGAGTCTGAATGTCCCGCCCATTTACCTTGGTTAAACTTAGTGGGTTAATGTCTATTCCCTCATAAATGGGGAGGCTCCGAACTTCGCAGTGGGATATATATTTAGACTGCAAAAAATAGTGCCACACTTCAGGTTATTTCCACCATACATTTGTGACAAAAAAATCAAAATGTAAAATTTTTTGTGCAAATTTTTATGTGTAGCATGAATGGTCAAACTGGTCTGGTGAACTACCACATCATTATAAATAACTGATTTCGTTCAGCGAACGTTAAGAGTTGGTAGCTTCTACCTCTCCCCTTTTCTTATTTTTTCTTTTCCTTTCACATTATTTAAGGTTTACCTACATCTGCAATGCCCTTAACTGTCCATATACATCTGCAGTACCCTTGGCACTGCAAATGTTTATGAACAATTAATAGAGTTAAAATTATGCTTTGTGTTAAATTGGCTGCCAATCTTCGCTATTGGGAGAGACAATCTAAAAAGAAGAAAGCCAATTTAACTTATTTTAAAAAAGAATTTAAAATAAGAATGAACCTTAAAAGGAAGACTAGCAACCGTTTTTGATATTACTAGAATTCTTGTTAAACATTCCAATAAAGCTTGATGCTTGTGTTACGTTCTCATCGACAGTACAATGGACGAAACGAACTGACGAGGCAGATCGTAAGCCCGTTCTTTGCCAACCGCGCTACTGCTGCATAAATTATGCTTAAGATGATTAATGGAATCTAGCGTTATTTTGCGAAAGCCCAATTTTAAGACGGGACGTCAATTTTTTTACTATTAGGAAAACAAATTTGGAAAAAGTTTTTCTAATCGTTTAAAATGTTAACCGCTTCGCACTTATCACTAAATCACACAACCACAATATTGAACAATATATCCGACACGTATTTCATGTGGTATTTCAGATATACCATATACCATATACCAATAGTGGTAGAGCCACGCTGCAGACGAATACTTTGTCAAGAATGGCATAATATTTGTCTGTAGCATGAATGGGCTGGCTCGTCCGGGGAAGTACCACACTCCCGCAGAAAATCGGCGTCTGAGTGGTAGCTTACCTACCGTGCCTTGTACGGTGAGCGGGTGAGTTCCGAAGGCCCAACACCCTCTCCCCTCCTTCTAAACCCTCTCCCTCCCCCTTCCATTCCCACTCCCTAATAACACTTTCCTTAAAGGTCGGCAACGCTTCAGCACTGCCTATGGCGCTGCGGAAGTGTATGGGCGGTGTTGATTGCTTTCCATTAGGTGACACGCCTGCTCGTTTGCCTTCCTATCCCTTAAAAAAATATATAAATACTCAACGAAAATTTACGAGACCCATTGACAGTTTTCTTGGTGACCGTTCTGCTGTTAGCGACTTTGACTGGTTTGTACCTATTTTATCTTAATTCAAACATCTATGACAGTTCGCTGATACATAAACCCGCCAACTAAGACTAAGACACAACATCAAGTTTAATCTTCGGCTTCGCGCATCCACTTTCTGCTGACAGCCTTCGCAGACCTTGGTTCCATGTCATAGAGAGGCGTTCCTCACTGTTTGCGAAAACGCGGTCTTCATTCCCGCGCTCTTCTACTCCAACGGTTTATAAAAGTAATCAGATAAGAATTATTACAATATTAATTATTACTATTAGGTAACTCCGATAACTGTATTTGTATTAATAATATTGATATGTTAACATGTAAGAAGACTGCGTTATTATAAATCAGTATAACTACTTTTGTACTTTATTTTCACGGATTCACCAAAGTAAGTTGGATTTCCCATCTAATTTAAAAAAAAGTCAAACTATAAATAGTAACTGGCACCATATTTGTCTATAGGTAGAAGATGGCTAGCTTTGTGGTTGCCAATCTCTCTTGGCAGGGGCGTGTGTTTGCTGCAGACTATTGATAAATGTATCAATTTCAAATCAAGGTCGCGCTACCATAATACTGCTTGTATAACTTCTATCCTAGATTAGTTTTTCGTTTAGTTGGTAATTCTAAGTAAAAAAATAATAAATTATTGTTTGTATTAATATTTATTTATTTATTCTTACTGTATTTTTTAGTACAAAGTTGGACTTAATGTCGGAAGGCTTTTTTAATTTATGCTTACGTTTATCTTGAAAGAGACATGTCACTTTAACCATCATTCAATATGTTTATTTTTTTTACAATTTTTACTTTATTTTAGATTATTAATATAAAGTATTGTTTATTTTCATTATACTACTAGGAATTTTTTAAGATGCTGTCAGTTATGTCCGAATACCTTTTTTTTAGATGACAAAGAAACAAGATGGGGATCGTGGTAAGTGACGGTAGCAATGAATAAATATAAAACGGTTTCCTACGCAATGGGCTTGCGAGGGCCACCCACGGCGCACGCAAAAACTGCCAGCCTCACCAGTGTCGCCACCTGTACTTAAATTGTATTTAAATAGGTCCACAGCTGAACAGTTACACTATTCGCGAAGATATCCACACAACTTTCGTTCTTATTTCCACCGCGTAAGGCAAAAACTAGCTTAAAACTGTTGTCTTCTAAACTAATTTGTTTACTTTTATCTCAGTTATGAGTTATAATTAAACTCTATGTACTTTATAATTCTCAATATCACTGATATAAATATTATAAAAATATGTGTGTATAAATAATGACCGAATCGGAAGGTCCTCAACACGGCCCCGCCTAGTGAGACCTACTATTCTCCATCCAACGTCACCAACAGTCGTAATTGTCATAAATAAAATAAAATAAAAATAAATAAAAATATTTAGGAGTAGTGTTTTATAATACTTGTCTTATGTCAGATAGTAAAGACTAAGATATATTACTATGTGCATAGGCTAATATATATTGCTTATTTATTATGAGATTATTTAAAGTCTCAAGGTTATATAATATTTCTCCATATAGGCCGACGCCCGATGGAATACTTGTTATTTATCTCAAAAAATATATTTTTTATACCTAAAGTATAACTGAAATGGTTTCAATTAAATTTCTCAAACTGTAAAAGAAAATCAGTTTTTTGTTGTTCTTGTAAAATTTACTCATATGGATTTACGAATTCTGATAATTAAGCAATTTTTTTTATGGAATAGGAAGGCAAACGAGTAAGCGTGTCGCCTGATGGTAAACAATCAACGTCGCAAATAGACTTCCGCAGCGCCATAGGCAGTGCGGATGCATTGCCGATTTTTAAGGAAAGTATCATTATGGGAATGGGAATGGGAGAGGGAGGGTGTTGGACCTCCGGAACTCGGCCGCTCCGGACCATCGTACGAAACGCGGTAGGTAAGCTACCCCTCAAACGCCGGTATGCTGCGGGTAGTGTGGTACTTCCCCGGGCGAGCCGGCCCATTCATGCTACAGACTAATATTATGCCATTCTTGACAAAGTATTCGTCTGCAGCGTGGCTCTACCATTATTAATATTTTGTACTTTTACGATGTACATGTACAAAAAGTACCACTTACATACCACTTATAGGCTGTTCAATATTTATATAGGCCGCTGCAAATTATTCATAATGAATCAGCATCAGTGTTCCACAATAACCGAATCAGTAAAGTTGGCTATTTTGACGCAATTGTAACGGAGTCATAACAGTATCTCATTCGTAATAAATTCCACACGTCTTGCTTTTCTTGTTTTTCGCCTCCCAAATCTTTTCTATTGACCTCCGTAGGATCTGCTGAGTAAGCAAATCGCTTATTTTATTTGCATTATAAATTTCGGGTTGGTTTTACCTACAGAGATCCTTACATACCGAAATTGACCCGAATGTAATTTTTCTTAATGTTCCTGACTATAAGAAATTATTAGCCTGTTTGGTTTACATATGAAATAAATTGCGCTCTGGCCGCTTACAACTTTTTTGCATTAGAAAAAAGAAAAGATCTATGTTTATTTCAAAAAATTACTTGTTTTTTTTTTAACAAAAAGCGACTAGCATAGTTTCGGGTTCGATCCCCGCATCGGAATAAATATATGTATGGCTTATAAATATTTATTGCAAGTTTGGTAACTCTGCCAATCCGCATTGGACAAGCGTGGTGGGTTAACGTCCGTTCCTTCAAAAATGGAGTCGCTCGTGATATATTTGGGCTGTTAAAAAAATAGTTTTTTTGGTTTTAATTAAAATTCTTGTTATACATTTCAACTATTCTAGTGTTGCTTAGGGTCCAATGATAGAATCGAACCCACGGATTACAACGTAAACGTGATCTTTAACTATTGAGCTATTGTTGCTGTAAAAGTCAATCACATACTTAAAAGACCAAGATGAAGTAATTATCACCAAGTTTTAAGGTTGCGGGGTAGTAGTCACTATAACTGCCAAATAATTTCCCGTTTGTGAAGTGATCATGACTATATTTCGACCTAGTAGTTTGAATATAAAAAAGTGAAAATAAACCATCAGCTCATGTAGTTAACATTAAAAAATGAAAGGATCTGTAGTTTCCCATTTGCTCCCATCCGTCCAACGAAACATTCGTATATAACCGCGGGATGTTCTAAAATATGTTTGTCAAGATGCAGAATCATATCCAAAACTCGTAAAGGTATCGCAATGTCCAAAACGCAGTAGTTAGCTTACAATAAGTTAATATGTATTGATACTACATATAAAGTGTTATTTGTTGTCAATGGATGGCGTTGCACGTACACGTACATCTACAAACCATCGCAACTTTGATAACCACAAATTTGAAAAAGTGACTATACCGCTACAGTTTGATACGAAAAGAGAAAAATATATCTGTTTATATGTTTCTTAAGTTGATTTGTTCATTTCGAATCTTAAACATAGAGATGTCTCAAAGAAAGCCATCTTCATAGATTTTTTTTAAAGATATTATTAGCAATATTTAAATATTATTATAATTCTTGGCTATATACGGCTAAAGGCTTTTGCATGTCTCTGCACTGTGTGGCAATCGAAACACCTCTTTGACAGAGTGAAACTTAAAATCTTTAACACCAATGTAAAGTCTATTCTGCTGTACGGATGTACGACGTACGAAAGACCAAGCAACTCACAGTACGCAAACTCCAGGTATTCGTCAACCGCTGCCTACGCTGAATCTTAAAAGCATATTGGTCGGATAACATGGTCTCCAACGAAGAGCTGTAGAGAATCAGCAAAGAGGATCCAATAGATGTGCAGATACGTCGACAAAAATGAAGATGGATAGAGTATACTCTCTGCCGCCACACTAGTCATATCCGCAAACAAGCCCTCAAATGCAATCCGCAGAAGTGCGAAGATGGGCCTATGCTGGAACGAAGTGAAGCATATGGTCATACCGACATCCGACATAGCAACCGTTTATATACCTATATTTTTCAGCTTTTTTGGGTGTTTAAACACTAAATTGAATATTTTATTCTATATCTAGTGTATGTATTGTGTAACTAGGGTTTGAATAAGTTAGTTTGGTACCTTTCCAAACATTCGAATAACGTAGGGGCTGCACATTTCTAAAGAGTTCTATGTACTTGAGTGAACAGTCACGTCTTTCTTAGGTGATTGATATTGATTGAATTTTGAATAATAGGTGTAGAGCGCGAAATTGAAAATGCTTAGACGAATAAAGAAAATTAAATGGACGCAGAACTGTTATAATAAAACTACAGACTGTTATTCGAAAATATGTAAATACTCCAAGTATTTATATTATATTTAACTTAACTAAGACTTCCTCCTTGATAGCATTCAAAGTATAGATCTTTACCTAAGGGTTGAGGACGGGTGTAAGATGCATAGCTTCCACATTTTTGCAAGTTCAGTAGCTTGGCTGTAAAATGTATTTGCTATTTGAACTGTTGCAGTAGAAGTATGACAGCACTATAAAGTACTTGACAGTGCGTACGCGATTTGTTTTATTGTATCTCTATATAATTTAAATATATGCCAAATTACATCTCAAGTGCACGTATTTAATGATGCTAGAGAGAGAGAGTACACGTTTTCGTCCTTCGAGCCGGATTGGCGAAAATACATGTGCTGTGACTCGTACTAAGAGATCATTGCTCACTAAAAGCGCTCTTTCACTGATTTAGTAGTCTCCCTGAGATGCCTTCGTCATCAAATTATCATCGTTATTAATGTGCTTGTCTGGAAATTTCGAGAGTTATGTTTGCGAGTCTCTAACTAAGTTGCAAAGGCCTTAAGGCCGACCACATCCCGAATCCGAACCATAACATCATCTTAATATAAAATAATAATAAAACATACAATATTTAATATTTGAAAACTAATTCATAAATATAAAGTAGAATTGCCGGACTGGATATTTGGTGCATCACAGCAAAAAACAAAAATATAGATTTTTTAAATTTTTAAAGTTTTCATATTCATAGCAGCTTCAAAACAGTATTTTTAAATTTCCGTAAGTTGCTATTGAATAACTACTATGTCATTACATATAGAATAACTGCTATGTCATTACTGAAAAAAAATATGTATTATAGATATCTGGATAATAAATATATCCAAAATATGCTCTTTAATTGTTATAAAATATAACATATAGGTATAAAAAATTAATAAAACAAATCTATATTCCAACATCTCTGCAGATTATTGTTAAGAGATCTATTGAATCAAAAATAAACAAAGAGTTGCGATATTAACGATAGGAACACTCACAATTCACATCGAGAAAAATGTGCGAACGAAAATAAACAGGCTGTACTAGACAGGTAACGTTCGATTTGTAAAAAAAAAATCGCGCGTACACGCTGCGTATCGTTGACCCAAAGTAAGCCTATTGAGTCACAAAGCGATGCGGGCGGGCGTTGACCCGAGCGTGGCCAACCCCTGACCTTGGCGTATAGTAAACTGAACTGAGTGATGTAACCGTCACTCGGATTGCCATTCGTCACTATTTTGCCCATTTTGACAGGTGTGGTAAAAATACTACGGGCAGAACTTTGCGTTTCACTTTTAACTATTTTTACGGGATTTGAAGGCAACCGAGCAATCGTGCCTCCAGATAAGGGTTGTCGCCCATAGCCATTCGAAATACCAAAAGCATTACCGGCCTTTAAGAGATGTGTTGGCATATTTTTTTAAGGTTCTAATGTTGTATTGATTCGTAAATACAGGTGAAAACACCTGATATCACAACGTGGTACATGGACGGAACTTTCAAGAAAAACGTACCGTAGTAGATTGCCATACATCCTTAGGGTAGGGATGAAAACCTACCCTTATTTATCGTATTATAGATATTCTTATGTAACAATAAATTAATAATAATGCAGCTATTATTGCACAATAATTAATACTAATGTATTAATTGAAAACCAATCCATTTACATAAAACACAATTTTATAATTTTGACATTAGTATCAATTTTATTTTACTCTTATCTGTGATTTGTTTAAAATTTCCATTATGTTTTCATTAATTGGCACTAAATTAGTTTTTTATTGTATAATGTTATCTCAGATATAATTTATTTATTCTGTTTTTGTATTACAAATTACTTAAATCGAAATTTAATGTTCCCATACTATTTTTAGTGAATTTCGTCGAATTAAAATATATATAATATTTGTAAAAATAATAAATCTAACAAATGTATTCAAAGACATTTTTACCTCTTGTCTCATAAATAAGAAAATGTCTAGATATAGGATTAAATTTACCTATCATTCATTTGGGGTATAAATTCTAAATTAAGAGAATTCTTATATATCTTTCTAAGCTAATATTTTTTGTATTAGAAAAACAGTCCACAGCAAATGGATGATCTAGTGGAAGTTAAAAACGAACGTACGGTATATGGACTATTTGAAGAAATATAGGCTATTTCTTTAAATTTTCAGAGCATATAAAATAAATATTTTTGTGAAGACGTCATTTTTAGTGTGAAAAAGTTATACAAATCATTTTTATTCTTTACAATGCAAAATTTGATTTCTAACTTATTATAAACATAATTCAGTGTGTAAAATTTAATGTCCTTTTCTATCCTAGACAATATGTTAAGTCTTGAAACATTTAGTTATTTATTTCATTTAGTTACTGACACCGCCCCCTATGTGTTTATAACGAAACTATCAAGTCCCCATAAAGGAACGGCACCCTTTCTTTGAAGGAAAACTTGAGAAAACTCACCCCCGCATATGTGGAGCGCTAGCGTATGTAATATTCTACACCTCTAAGAACCAACAATTCGCTTGTAAAGATAGTGCTGCCATCTATTGTTGGATAGAGGAAAAAAATTATATGGTATTTTTACGGTCGTTGAGTGGCTAAAATATGGCCGATCTACCACTTTATGTTACTGTTACGATTCCGTAGTGAATATGTTCCACGCTTTTATCTTATAGCTGAAATAACTTGATTTTCCTACATTGATCTTGTTACCCGTACTGACCGCGCTTGAGGTAGGTACCTGTAACAAAAATTTAAACTTATATATTTTCACTTAACGAAATAAAAAATTATACATTAAATTATTTTATGGAATGTCCTTTCATAAAATAATTTAATGTATATTCCTATCAAATTTTGTACGATACATACGAAATAGGTCCCTACCTAAATAAAAACTCACTTGTCGGATATTTCCTTGTGGAATTAATAATCTCTTTTATTCATTTATCATTGAATCATTTCAGAAAATAATTTTTAAGTCAAGGATCGATTGAGGAATCGGATGTGGACTCAAAGTATGTATCATCCATAGATTTTACGTACAAACGTGGTAAGGACAATTTTCAACATTTTCTTTGCGAATTACAAAAAAACTGGAAATTGCATATATATATATATATATATATATATATATATATATATATATATATATATATATATATATATATATATATATATATATATATATATATATATATAAACTTAAGACATTCAATGTTTACATCAGAACACAACACCGAAGAATATGCAAGTTTTTTTAAACTAAAGACACCCTTTGAGGTGAGCGATATTCGATATCGTTCGGGTGACATTTTCGCAAAATCGATAACGCCCCTTATTGGTAGCGAAATGATTGAACATCCTTATCGCGACATTTTTCTAATGGCACTCGCGTGAGACCCTTTCTTTTTTTATGGAGACTTCACACACGCCTACGTAGCGATGTGGTAGGTAGATGGCCGTTTTATTCATGACATACTTGGAAGATCAAGTATACGCTTCAAATCGAAGAATTTGAAATTGGAACGTCTTAGTTAAATTTAAGTTGTCGTTTAGATAATTTTATCTTGTTTTATAATAAAAAGTGACTTGAACTTTTCTAACGGGGATTATACTGTGGCTGATAAATTATCATGGTGGATATATATGTATGTATGTATATATCCACCATCACAATTTATTAGCTATACTTTTAACAGTTTATCGATAGATTAAACATATTAAACAAAATTTGTATATATATATATATATATATATATATATATATACCCCCTCATAAAATGATCTTAATAGATTTAAGAGTAGTGTGAACGCTCCCTAACACCCCTTTTCTTTTTACATGTCGCAAGTTAACGACAATACGAAATCAATACCAACACCATCGATGCGAAAATCGTGAATAGCGATGTGACGCACACATGTACATTGTATGGATGTGTGTTTGTGTGTGCTCAAATAATATGCAAGCTTCGATCGAGTGGAGCGAAGACTCTTTTGTAGGGTGACTCTCAGCAAATTGGGATAAAATACTTTACGTTTTTCACTATTTACATCAATTAACGTGAACGAACGATCAACTAAGAAAAAAATATGAAAATATTAATAAAACGACACTGATATCTGTATTACAATTATTTATCCAATAAAAGTCAGTTTCAACTTATGATCATCAAAGTTCATAACTATCCGCATTATATTCAAAATAAAAATATAATTGCTTTCAAACAAAGTATTTTTATTGTTCCAGCCCTGAAGTAAAATTGTCACAATAATTGAAATTTTTTTAAATGCTTATAGCAAATAAATAAAATTTTGATTCATTAATTTTGTATTTGCATTTAATTAAGTCATTTTAGTCTTGAAATATATTTTTACAGTATGGAAACTTGAAAAATTGGTAAAAAGAAAACGCATTAACACATATACATGAGTAGTCACACATGGGAGAGGTACGCACACAAAGCTACATTGCCACCCTGACCCACCCTCTAGGCTTTTCTTTAAAAACCTCCCGCCGCCCCGGCCTTTGATAAGGAAATGCAGATATTCGTAGAAAAGCTAAGTATCGAATAAGCTTTCCAAATTCGAGTGTCGGTATTTATAAAGAAATGTCTCAATTCTCGAGCTTAGTGTGAATTCACACGTTAGATAACAAATTTTTTATTTAATTTAATTGACGTAAACAATGTTAACAGCCAATGAAACAAGAATCGTTTTGACAATAATGTTTAAAACAATCAGTGTTAAGGAATATTCAGCTCCCCTAATTTGAAAGCGGTTTGCTTTCCTCCAAAAGCCCCAAACTCAGCGAGATTCGCTAATAATCGAGTTCCCCTACTAATTAAAACCCACTTTTAATTGCTCGAAAGGGCCACCTGTTGCTTGTCACGGATCCCCGTTGCCTGTCATCCGTCCCTCTCGCGCACGGAGGCTGTACAGATCGGCCCGTAGCCGGATACAGGGGTATAATTGTCAGCAAATTCAATTTTAAACCGACCTAATTGGGGCCAAATTAAATTTTCAGTATCGCTTCCCGCTTCTTTGTTCGCACGCCTCGGACCGTGTTTTAATTATTTGATGACGAAATGATTGCTAAATAAGGTGCAGTTTGAAATTTGAACGCAACGATTTTTATATGAGTTTCCTTAAAAAATACCTTAATAACCTTAGGGTACATGTCCAGACCATGGGTGGCCAACCGGTCGATCACGGCTATTAGTCCAGTCCGTACAGAATCCAGGTAATAAAACAATAGATTTCAGGTCCAATCAAGATGGTCACTAGACTGACATACATGTAACTGAAACGAGATGTGACAGTCAATATATAATTTATATTGTGTTTTATGTATTTGGTTTTTAAATATGTTGTAATACTGTATATATTGTGATTGTATGATCACACCTGTTTCCCGTAGGGGTAGGCAGAGGTCTCTATTTGCTACGATCCTGGCACACTTTCTTTGCTTCATCTACACTCATTACTCCATACAAGCTTGTCGGGCAAGGATACTTTTGGCCTAGCCTTTCTTGAGAACATCAGCGATTTGCTCAAAGTATGTTCTCTTCGGTCTTTCTCTACCGACCATTCTATCTCTTTTTTATCAGTTATTTCATCCATCTATCTTGTTTTATCAGTTATTTCATCCATCCTCTCTATATGTCAAAACCATCTAAGCATCCCTTTTGCATCTTTTGTCACGACATCATCTTTTATTCCACATCGCCTCCTTATAATTTCATTAAAGAATTAAGTTATAAGAAAGGATTCTATCAGTGAAAGATAAAGTTAGTAGTATATGTTGTAATACTATTATGATTGTATCAAACATATGCGAGTGTAATAAGACCGTCGTCTTTATTGGTACAATCCATTTTTCGAACAATACAGCTCAAGAATAAATATGATTTCAATATAACAATTAAAAACGGTTTAATAATATGTTATTATTATAAAATTGAACGGGGATGTTACGAGTATATATCTACTATAATAATTTAGATAGAATAGCTTATCGAGCAATTATTAAAATATTATGGGCGAAAAAACACATCAACTTTATGTAGTACCAACGTATTAAAATTGTTGCAAACGGTAATCTATCACAGAACTCCTCCGAGCACCCAAACATAATCAAACGCCAGTTATAATTCTACAAAATTGCTTCAAACGAACCTCAAAACGAAATTATCGGCCCATTATCAAATGAAACCCCTTTTCTTTAATTACCTGCACATAATGTTTGTTTGTATGCTCCACCCGAGTCGTTACTTTAATAACCGAGCGAGGCACAATTTGAGATACAGCTAGGAATGATTAACGTTGATTAGACGTAATTTCGTATCATAAGGTACTTATTATATTATTACAACACTTTTGTGTTGGGAACCTATGAGTTCAGTGGATCGGTGCTTTACTGTAGAAACGTGTGACTATGCCTCTAAAACTGAACAAAAGTTATCATCCATTTAAGGTAGTCAGTGACTATTAATGGAGTCAGGCGTTACTTTGCGGAAATTCATCACTGTGTGGACAGTCAAAAGTCTTACTTAGCTAAGATCCGCGACCAGCAAAACAATAACAGAAAATTAATGTGTGTTTTTTTTAAAAATAAAACACATTATTTAATTATTAATTAAAAAAAAACACATTATTTATTTTCTGTTATTGTTTTGCTTATAGCAGATCTTAGCTAAGTAAGACTTTTGACTGTCCACCTAGTCAGTGACTATAAGTAACTATGAGATTCGATTCTAATTTACATTTCAATATAAAAAAACTAGTTTTCGATGGAGCTCAACATAAATACGAAAAAAAATCATCATTCAAAAATCAGAGCCTTTACTTAAACTATTGATGCTCTATTATACGCTTTAGGATTAAAATGGCTGAACATGTGGTGCGTCTCCAGGACCAAAGGTGGACGGGAAAGCTGACAGCGTGGAAAGGCCCGCAAGGAAACCGCAAACAAGGAAGTTCCCATACGAGATGAGAAGACGAGATCAGGGAGACAGTCGGCTTAAACTGGCGTCAAATAGTTTTTTCCAGAGAGCAATGAATGTCCGTGGAGGAGATCTTAACCTGTAAAGGAATTCTTGTTTAAAATTTAGTACAAACTTTAAAAATATTTTCTTTTTCTGTAAAAGAAGTAATTACAGAAATATAAGGCTTTTTATTTTTATTTTATTTACTTTATAGATTTCGATTCTATTATTTTTGGGGAACGGTTCCTCGCATAGAATAAGGTCACCGCATTTGTTTGTAGCTGTTTTGACACTTATAAAAATTGCGGTGGCTCTATTTAGGGTGACTGTGGGAGCAAATACTAAAAGAAGGGCAGCAATATTTATCAAAGTAATAAAAACTAATTTTTGAATTCCAATCCTCAATCCCGATCCGTGACATTGGCACCATTAAAAAAAACTAGCCTATACATACCTAAAAAGCTGGCAACGCTTCTCCTGTGTCGCGGTTGTCTATGGACGGCGTAAATTGCTTTTTATCAGGCGGCAAGCTTGCTCGTTTGCCCTCCTATCCCATAAAAAAAAGCTTGTGTTAACTTTTTGTTGTTTGAAATGCCATTGTTAGTAGTTTAAAGTTAAAAATGATTTACCATTAATATATTAATATTTTGCTGGTATTTGTTCACTGTAAGAATATTATATTCTTTTTAAACACGTGAAAAAGAAAATTTCCACGTGTTTCATTTACTTCCTACGCACCACATATATTTATTAAAAAGTTAATTAAATACTAAACGTACAAATATTTTATCAATTAAAAAGTCACAATCATGTTAATAAGGACCTTTCTATAAGACGAAAGTCATCAAGAACATTAACATTGTTTTATTAATTAATTGATGATTTAGTAATAAAAAACACGTCAGACCGGTCTCACACAGCGCTCATCTAATTGTCATGGAATTAACATAAAAATTTTAATTGCCTCCTCACTGGCTTCATTAGTACAATATTGTTAATAAAACATTGTCATCTTGATTGTGTTTCTATGTTGTCGTGATAGAGTTCCAACTTCTACGATTATGAAACGAAGACATTGGTTTTAAAGCTAATTAAGGCCGGCGAATAATTTAGAGATAAAATGCAAATTTCAGGTCAAAGGTGGACTATCAAATGGTTGGACAGACTTAAATAACAATCATCGCTTTTACGTATTGTTAATTATGTATGTATGTGACACTGACGAGCGTTTGAACAGACGATTGCTATCGTTGTCTTTTCGACAGAACGCGATTATGCACAAAACGCACGAATTTGCGACATTGGGGAACGTATTGAGATTAAATAGCGCTAATATTAAATAGGACGCACGATACTAGAGTGTTCGATCGTAGGTTCGTAAAAATACGAACATTGACCTATACCTTAGCGGTTAGAAATTTACCAACCAGGCTTTTTGGTAAAAATTTCTGTCGAAATCGAAATTTGTTTAAAACTTTTATTTTCGGATCTCTGAACGTCATTTTTGTATCTTTCTACTATGTTCTAAAGATAATGCGTCCGTATTCTCTATTCGATTATATTGAAAATAAAATCGCTGCATTGAATTAAGGGGAATTCGTACGAAAAAGAGTCTTGTGTCTTTGTACACATACTGCAAGCGTTTTAATATACGTGTACATCCTGCGCAGTTTAAATTTCTGGGATTTTCTAAAAGAGGATGCCGAAGCCGAGTTGGATAAGATTATATAATATATAAGTGAAAACAGACGTTTAAAATTCGCATTTATTTGGTCGTCTTGACGCGTTGTATTAGGACGATACCTTATGCGGTGATGAGTTAAAGATAATAATGATAATGCTAACCGAAAATCTACTTTAGACCTGAAGTTTTAAATTATATCCGTTTAAGCCACCCGCATTGGACAAGCATGGTGGGTTAACGCCCGTTTCTCCAGAAATGGGGAGGCCCATGCTCAAGAGTGGGACATATATGGGCTGTGAAAAAAAAAGCAACAATAGTTCACTTGGTAAACGTTGTGGGTTTGATTCTAGGAGTGATATCATATATATATATATATATATATATATATATATATATATATATATATATATATATATATATATATATATATATATATATATATATATATATCACAAGCATTATTGGCATAGTTTGGTTGATAAACAACAAATTCAGTTATCAACATTGCTTGTCTTCTTTAAAAGGAAAATAGTTTACCATTTTTTCATTGACTTTTTAAAGACAAGATATTTTTATACATTCTCATCAGTCGTGGAAAATAGTGTTATTTGTTATGAATATGATTTTAACAATAACTAATTCATTTTAAGTGTTACTAGTATATCTATTAATAAAAACATGATGATATTTAACAAGATCGAAGAATGTAGCTATCTACCCACGCGTCTTAAACATGTTTTATTTTAATAATTATGGAAAAAGAATATATTATTAGTATCTAAATTTGCTGAATGTAATTATTTTATGAATAATTAAATAACATATTAATAATATTAAACTCAATAAATTATTGTGCTAATGTTTAAATGTCTTTAATGTATCACAAGCATATGTTATATAAAATATTTACATTATTTTAATAAAGTCTACAATATTTGTTTAGTATCTAAGCAGATAAAACTCTGTTGTGGTTCTACAGGGCAAAACACTGTGTTTGAATAGTATTCACATTATAACAAAAATGGAGGAAGACACAAAGATACAGATTGAAAATAAAAAAGGTTAAGAAAACCAGCATCATAGTGAAAGACAGTCAAGAAATGAGACGAATGAAAAAATTGTAGAGCAGGTCTACAAAAGGTTGTATAAGCCTTGTAAAACAGAAGAAAAATGAAAAATTTTATAATGATATGATCGAGTACGAACACGATGAGAAATCACAAGAAGGCGATATTCTATCGTTGGTTTAACACCACGGCTAATGTTGATATAAATGAAAATGGCTGTAATTTTTATGCGCATGCAATGCATTTACAAACCTTTTGAAAGTTGATGACATATTGTAGGAATGTATTAGTGGTTGTAGGAATTTAATAACAGAACAGACCCAAGTTGAGCGTAACCGACTATCACTACCGAGTTAATGTATGCGTTTAAAACTCTATACCAGCGTATTTGCGGAACATGCAAAGCGTTATAACTATGAAATGTTAAAACGGTCGCATAATGTTGATTTCACTCGTGATTTGTTATTACTTTGTTTAATGATTCAGTTAACCTGTTACTCTATTGTTTTGTCTTATTACTTATAAGAAGGCAAACGAGCAAGCGTATCGCTTGATAGAAAGCAATCAAAGTCACCCGTAAACATTTGTAATACCAGAGCTATTGCGAAAAAATGTTAGCTTGATTTTTTGGTTTCCAATGAAATTCTTTAATAATTTCTTCATGCATTAAGGATTTACCTTTTTTTGCGTTACAAACAAAAGATAAAGCAGTTACCAGCTGAAAAAACATCAAAAACATATAATCTATTATTATATTATATAATCGAAGCGATAGAATTACCAGCTCATTGTGGCCGTATATATTCCTATCTCATATCATTTCACTTATTCTGATTCTTAAGATAAAACTATTGTAATAGGTCAAATTTTCTTCTTACAACCGAACTTAAGTATGATTATGGTAAGTTAAACAAAATCTTTATCACACTGATAATGCTAGTAGAGTTTTTGGTCCTACGTTGAATCATGATCAATATGTATGTATTAAATCATTGAGTGATAATTTCATTTTTATGGTATAAATTTTGTACAGATTGCTATTGCAAATCTCATGCTAAAGATTTTGGATAATAAACTACTTACTTCTAAGCGAATATTGTTGCTCGTTTTTTTTAAAAAATTACCAGTTTTACGTCCGATACTGCATAATCTAAATCGATTTTGAAACTATTATCGAAACTCGTTATTCGGTTCCAAATAAAATAAAGCGTTTATGAGGATTCGCATTTCGTTTGGGTTGCAGGGACTGGCCATTGTTTCTCCACTGCCATCAATCACCCATAGTTCGGCCGGGGCGAGCCGGGCACGCCGCGGGACAGGGACGGGATCGAATAACGGTTATTGAAATGAGACGAGGCTCCCAGTTTTTTACCAAATTTAAATTTTGATAAGGCAAGGCCCCGTTTTGTGCTCAAAGACAGTTTGCGTTTGGTGAGAGGGTGGCTGCTTTTTGTTTCGATTTCTGTCTGTCTCTGGTGCTAACATTAAATTTATGCCTGAAGATTGAATCCTAAAGATTTGGTGCATCAAATTGGAAAGCTTACTCAGTGTATTCAGAATAAAGCAATATATAACAGATTAACATGTAACTTTTATTTGTGGCGTTTGAATATCAAGTTGTGTAAAATTTTATTTTGAACATTATATTAGAAACTCATTTGTCTTTGGAATATAGGCCTCCCTCAAGGCGCGTCGCCTAGTCCAGTCTTCGGCTATACGCATCCAGTTTCTGCTAACCTAACCACCTTGTGTATCCTTTCTCCGACAACGTTTATTTATATCTAAATCCAAATCATATATCTTAGAAATATACAATTATATTATATAAAGTTATGTTTATATTTATAAAGTATTGTAGCGTAGATGATACATTTGATTGATTGAGTAATCTTCAATTTTTTTAGCTCTTTTAAATGTTTCTTTAATGGGAATAGTTTAATAACATTTAGCTTTAAAAGTGTTATATTTCATATTATAAAATTAGCGAAAGACGCTAACGGTAAGACCGGACGGTTTCGATGTTTGCACACGTCCTCGGCTTGTATTAATTCACTTTACACCGGCATGAGCGCCTCGACACAATTCCAAATATTCACTTATACGGTTTTTGCCGAACGCCGAACACGTCGCTCGAATACGTTATTCGAAAAAGAATAATCTTAAATTAACATACATCCCAACGCTCTTCTCTGCTGACGACATTTTTTGTCATATTAAATTATAAAATCCCCATCCTTAAATTGGTATTTAAAAAGAGCCGGACACTCATTGACACCTACGCCTGGGTATCTCGATTTTTAGTCCTCAAAAAGCCCTATTATTCGATACGTCTCATCGATATTCATGGATCGAGAGAGTTGTAAAAAGTAATAAAACACCATTTTTATATCTCATGTTTAGACAGTGCTTGAGAGATGATAAGAAAACCTGTAGTCCAGTCGATACTGTGTAGGACCGGATATCGCCGGCCATTCACAAAAAACCAACACATTCACACATATGCGGCCGACCATGTATACGCGTTGTGAGGTAAACACACGGAAAGAGAACGGTCACTTCGGTTCATTCATAAGGGTTATTGTGTTTACTACAACAGAAAACTACTAGCAATATGTAATATATTTTACATACGTTATAATTATTTATACAGAAAAAATTGTTATACTAGTTTTTTTTTAATAAATTTATTGTAACTTTTCTATATATATTTTAGGTCCTTTAGTTTTCGATGTAACATGGCATTGTTAGCTTCAGGGCCATTACAGTTTAGTCGGAAAAACTCGTGAGTAGGAGGCCCACTTGTCTATAGTGGGGAGAAAGAAGACAACGACGAAGACTGCTGTTCAGTACTATAACACCATTGAAACGAGGGTAGACGCATCACGACAGCAGGGCTGGGGGTAAGTAGAAACTCGAGGGTAAGGCAAGGAAATGTAAAATAAACTCAAGGTAAAGAATATATGAATAGTACGTTACTAAACCTACGAAAAGTGATAAAGAATAGTAGTGAGCGTTTCTACATGATTCAAGTGAGCACCATTTCCCCTCCGTTTGAGTTGTAGTGGACTAGATAGACTGAGTTTACGTATAATAGACAGACTCAAGATGACAAAAAACTCTGTTGTACCACACTCACTTTTGGCGTTATGGGTGGTAAATTAAACCAGATGTTGACCTACACCAATATCTGAATTAGTTAGTAAATTGTAAATTAGTCAGGGCAACATTTCTTAAATGCCAATTAAATTGAACACTATAATATTAAATACGTATCTACTATTATCATTATATAGCCTTATTTTTATTATTTACTGTAGTTTATTACGTTTTTAAGTAGTTTATTAATGGAATAAGAAGACAAACGAACAAATGCGTCGTCTGATGGAAAACAATCGACGCCTTTCATAAACCTATGTTATTGCATAGGATTGGTTTGCTCAGAGGCATTGGAAAAGCGCTGGTGGCATTTGAGATAGTTTATATATAATTAATAATGTTAAGTTTGAGATAATTATAGGTTATTGAACACTCTCAAGTCGTATCGATTTCGAAATATTGCTAAAAGCAGCTGGTTTCATAGATTAGTGATGTGTAGAAAGAAGTTGTTACAGTATTACAACTTATTCTTACAAATAAATATAATAAAAAACTTATTTATACAAAGGAGGTTTTAGAATTTCTACAGTCACCATCTTCTGATCAATACAACTTTACAATTAAAGACTTCTATGAATAGTTGAGTCAAACATATATGTATATTATTATAGCTTAACAAATTCTAACGCACTCAGGTTATATTGTACTACAAATCAGCTCTACCAATTTGTATGTTGATTTAGTCAACATATTGTGATGAGACGACATGACTGGAATTAACTTAAGCCGCACCTAGTCGATTGAACATTCTTATTTATTGAGAAGATATTAGTCATAGAGGCTTATCCGGAATAATAAAAATATCGATAGTTCCATTACATTTCACCATACTAACAATGATATCGATAACTCGAGAGAGACCATTCATGTTAATTAATTCGTATGTGGGCGTCACTTCACCATTATTGATAGAAAATGTAGCCCAGTATTTTATTGAATCTATTCCACATGTCACAAAAATGATGAAGATACCTCTTATACTTTATATGTTACATTCCTCAATTTTAATTAGCATAATCCGCTCGTTATAAAATTTGTCATTGTATTCTTCACATCCGTATAGAACGATGTGTTCTATCATTTGTTCAAATGTCAATGTCACGTATGCTATTAACAAAAGTTTTGTCTACAGGTTTAACTGTCACTCTATTATTGCTTTATACATTCAAAAAATATACTGCCCTGAATTATACTATTGCATAACTCGCCACAAAAAATGTTTTTATTATTTCGATGAGTGATGATCAAGTACGATATGTTTTTCCGAGGCTTCGTTTAACACACCACCACTGTATGGAATCAGCTATTTTCAGCGGTGTTTCCTAACCAACATAACATTTGAACCTTCAAATCATACACAAGGCTGACAACGCTATTGCAATGTCTCTATTATTGTTCATATGTATGAGCAACGTTGATTGCTTTTCGTCAGACATTTGCTCATTTGTCTCATAAAATAGTGATACAATATGTTGTTGCTATATCTTGGAGCTCCAAATGTTGATTACAGAAGTGTGTGAAATTCTAATAAAAATTAAGAAACTAATTGTATATGTAATGGGATGCAATCATATCTTGTTGCCTTAATCGTTCACCCATTCACGAAAATCATTTGCTATATTGTTCACACATTAGATTTAACTTAAAATCTGTTCCAAAATTAAATGATTCTTTAAAAAAAAGCAAGTCTATCGTCAAAATATTAAAAATAAAGAAACTAATGGATTGCTAAATGAGTCGCCGGGCAAAGCATCGTTAGTTTGTGTCCAGCTTTAAAGAGATTTGTGGAAATGTCTTAACGCAGCGACGAAGCGGTGAACATATCATAAAAGGTAAAGTACAAAGTTTACATGGTGATATATGGGGACGATTTGTTCTAAGCCGGTATGGCAACTAACCACTGACTGTTTGCTTTGTTGATTTGTAACTTCATTTGTAAAGGCATTTGGATTGAGATGTTCGAATTGGGATGCGTTTAGAAAAAACAATGTTGTTTTCGAGAATTAAAAGTGGATGTTTAGAAATGTGGATTTTAATATTTTATTTTGTAATAGACCTCATTATTGAGTGTTTGTATAGAGCCGACGAGTATGTTCTTAATATCTATCATCTAGAATAGATATCATCGCTTATAATTTAATTATACAGAATTAATTATGTAAATTAGTCTATATATATATTTTTTTTTTGGAGAATGGTGCAAGAATGAGATAAGTAAATAAGATCCGGTGATGTAATTCCTTTTCCTTCCGCTTTTGTTTCGCCACCCATTATTTCCATATTCTCCTTCCATTATTCACGTTCTTTTACTAAAGTGGGTACTACATCTACAGTGCCCTTACTATTTTAATAATATGGTATTAACTTATCTCATCTCATTATATTTCAATTTGTCGTGTGCAGATTAAGTTTATTTATAATAAAAAATTGACGGTAAGTACAGTAAGGTAGTAACTTAATTAAAAAAAAAAATAAGTGTTCAATACAACATTAGGATACAGCACGTAATTTAGTATATTAACATACAGGCTATCGTGTGCCATATAACATATGATAACATTATCGCATAGAACGTATATTAATGTTAAATACATATATATTATATAAATACATTTGTTTTTATTGTATAAATTTTTCTTTTCTTTGATAGTAATTAATTATAATGCTAGTATCAAGTAAAATACAATAATATCAAATCTCTTGAAATGTAACTAGTCAGCTTGTCACGTTACGTCTTGATAAAATGCTTGCTATTCTACCAAAACCTTCATTGGACTTCTGACATGGCCAGTTAAAAAAGTCACGATACATGCATTTATTTCATATCACATCACGCCATAATCGAACTATATTATATAATAATAATAATTATAATCTTTATTCAAACAGATTCCATACACATGCACATTACATATAAATTTAGTTAATTACTAACACCTGTCCGTGTGCCTTTATTGACCTCTAAAGGCCTCTTCTAACTGTAACCATTTTTTCTGTCGTTAGCAGCTCTTGTACATGGGCCACCTGCTGTATTGGTTTTTGAGCGTATACCAAATCACCTCAGGTTTCAGTGAATCGAATTCCTTACCACGAAACAGCAATAGAAAGATATATTAAATTCTTTCCCCTTTTCAAGTACTTGTTTCACAACGTGTATGTGATCTAAGGTTGAATAGCTACTTCTAAATCCCGCTTGCTCTCTTGGTTGAATTTCATCTAGCGTTTTGGTCATTCTGTTGAGAATTACCATAGCAAAGACTCTAGATATTTGACATCTGGCTGATAGGTAGCTGTAGTTGTTTATATTATTCTTGTGTCCTTTCCTTTGCAGTAACATTATTGTTGATTGATCTGGTATTGTCTCACTTTGTGGTACATCATTAAATAAATATGTAAGAATCAGTGCAAAGGAATTTTTATTTCCAGTAAGAAATTCATTGGTGACGCCGTCTGAAACTGGAGCTTTATCCTTTTTCTGAGTTTTTATTGCTGTGTTTACTTCTAGAGGTATTACGTCTGCTACTTCACGAAAGAAATGGGTAGCTATTTCAATTGAAATAATTTCTGGACGTTTGGTTACACATTTATAATTTTTATCTATGATATTTGGTATCCAATCGATTTAATACACCGATCTATATTATATAACCACCACAATTAAACAATATAACTGATAAGAAAATAAGATAATAAAAATGAAATAAAAACACGTAAATGATGTGAGTTGGCGAGAAAAGTTTTGTATAATTTTAGTTAAATACAAATACATAAGACGTTTTTGGTCAAATGTCATATAGTAGGGAATTAAATATTAATTATGGCGCTTTGCGTGTGGCAATTAAGGAGCCGCCATAATTCGCGTCATAGCGCGCATAAACCGGCCCGTGACGGGCTAATCCCGGCCTGGCAACATGCTCAGGGCGCGTTATAAATTACGCGATCGCCCGCCACAACGGTGACAAAGCCTTGAGGACTTATTCTGCATTTTGAGACTGTAATCTTACTTTTACCTTTATAAAATTAAATTATTTGTGATTTCCTGTTTTACCTTCTAAGCTAAAGTATTAATAATTAAAAATTAAAAATGTTGTCTTCAGTCTTGATTGATTATAAAATAATTGATATATGTATGGGCCATACAAATATTGATCCTAATTCGGGTATGGAACCTTCGGCCATTGGCTTATAAAGCGAATGTCGCTACTATTTAGATCTTCAAATTGTCGTTACTAACTATTTACCTTTTTTTTGTTTTTTTTTTTACTTACTTTCTGGCTAAACCAAAACGCTGAAAAGATCCGAAAAACGATTATTTCCTTACATTATAAAAAAATATATTTCCATTTGATGTTATTTTAGAGCAATGGCGAAATGTTTGCTTTATATGCCAATAATTGTGGGTTCGATTACTGAATCAGGAATCATATTTGTGTAGACCACATGATTTATTTTAAATCTGTTTTTTTGTCGTTCTTAATTTTGTGTTTTATGACCTATAACACAGGGTATTCCATAGTACATTTTTATTATGTTTATGTTTAATTTTGGTTAATTATTTATATCGATTCTTTGTTTTTAATTTTTTTGATGACATAGGAAAGCAATAAATTTAAAATCTACAAAAAGCAGTAATATTTCTAAATACATCCACAATATACTTAATCGATAAAATTTTAATTAAAACAGAATAACGACATATAGATGTCTGTTTGATTTAAACAAATCGTTAATTATGACACCGGTTGGAACAAACCACTTTGAATATTATAAAAACAACTTCTCCATTAAAACAGTCATTTCCAGTCACTAATTAATATTTTAATTTGTATCCCATGTATTATTTGGATATTCTTATTAAGCTGATATTACATAAATAGATATTTTACGATGTTTTAATTGCCTTTGGTTATTTTTGCATGATGTGCAAGGAAAACATAAAATATAATAAATAAGTAGTGTGTAAGTGTTGTAGTATCCAACGTAGTGGTACCCCGGTTAGATGGAGCGACGACTTGCGTAAAGCGGTAGGCAAAGATCTTCATCCCTTTAATTATGTTTGCTGGTAGAAATCACCAACGGAGATTGGTTTGGCTGTTGTAAAACTATGTTTTGTATTAGATTTATTTATCATATTTATGTCCAATATATATATACATACATAATTAAAGGGAGAACGTGATGTAAAAAAAATTATTAAAATTAATTGAAATAATAGCTTACTTTTGGGTAACATTTTGTTTAGACATGTATGTATATGTGACCATATATAGATATGAGATTTAGACCTCACAATTAGCTGGATAGCATTGTTAAAAGAAAAACAAGTGTTACTTTTATTGTACGCAACCACTCGGATACGATTTTCTTTTGCTTGTATTTACTTATTAATAGCATGCTGTATGCATCTTTGCGGTCTTTCATATTCTAAATCATAGATTTGATGTTTAATTTATGTCACATATCAAATGAATGAACTGTATATATAATATGGTTTTCATCGTTCCTATATTGAAGGTTAAAATGGCTTCGTTCAAGCAAGCAGTCGGTCGTGTTGCAGAATACGCCAACTCGATGTTATGGACATGAGCTCGCGCACTACAAATTACAATCAACACGGCGGTCATGTTTCGCACGTGGAGACGCGGCCGTATCCTATCAATTTACAACAACAAGTGCCTACACACCTTTGTGTTTATCTTTATATTCAAGTAATTTCTCTATTAGGACGCCCACTCCAATATTGTCCGTACATTTAAGCGGCATCGGAGATACAAGAAGCGTTCATTATTCTTTGTTGATGTCAACCGAGCATGTCCTAAGTCTGTGGTATCGAAATAAATTTTGGGCAGTTCTTTTGATTTTCAGTTACAACTTTATCTTTTTGTTGTACGAGTGTTGCTTCAATAATAAATTAAGGTTTTATTTTATCTTGGTTACGAAAGACTGGATGGGCGTCGTTGACAGAAATTAAAATGCAATAGACAATTATGTACGTCTTTGGATTTAAAAGAAATGAGATGTGGGTGTTTATTTGAAACAGGAAACGAAGAATAAAGTATAAATGAAAAGTGCATATCAGCCTTTATCAATACATGTAAATAAAGTTGAAGTGTGTATAAGTAACATTCAAATAAATCTTATCTATCGACCTTATTGGCTCAGTGGTGAAGGTACCACTTTCAGAGTCAATGGTCGTGGGTTATTATCTCACATCGAATATAAATAAAATTTGTATGATATCCCCAGTAGTAGAACATATATGGGCTGTAAAAATCTTGTTTTTGTATTTATCTGTTTATTCATTCCAGCTATGAAGCGATATTGATATGGATTTTTTGGGGATATAGAATTGTTAAGAGTTATTAAATTTCGTTTTACTTAAAAACAGTAGCTTAAGACTTATAAAAATTGTTAGGGGTCATACATCTAAACTTAAAAAGCTTTTAAGCTAGACGAAATTGAAAAGCCCCTCACATTTATAGAAACCATGGAAATATTAGATAACTAATATATAAATTACTTGTATAAAGATCAATTCATGTTTTGATTTTGGATAATATCCGTGAATATTGTCAAATAATAACATTATTTATGAAACTAAGAAGATATTAGTTGTCTACAATTTATGATTCAGAGGTGTTTATTTCTCATTGAGGTCTATCAACTCTTGAACGTTCATTCCACAGACATTATATTAAAAACTGAATTTTCTAAATATTGTTTTATTTTATATCATTAATATAACGAAAGTAAACGTGTTGTTAAGGGAAATTTCACCAGGAAACGGTATACAAACATATTTTCATCTCTTATATCAATCTAAGTATCTCAAAAAAATTCCTTTTTTTGTACTTACCTATGTATGTTGAGAAGTTTTCGTGCTTATATATCTACCTGTTTAAGCTGTACATCCTCTGTAAATTAAATAAAGTTAAGTATTTTGTTTAGTTTTTCAGAGAAGTAATTGAATACCGAACTATCTCAGAATTATCTAAATCTTGACATATTTAGTCAAAGTATTTTTTTTTAACCATAACAAACATATATGTCCCACTGCTGAGCACGGGCTTCTCCATTCCTGAAGGAACGGACGTTAACCCACCACTCTTGTCCAATGCTGATTGGCGTGGTTACCAGACTCGAAATAAATGTTTGTAATCCATAGATATATTTATTCCGATGCGGGGATCAAACCCGAGACCATTGACTCCGCGGACGAAGGCCCCGCCACTGAGCCAATCGATCGTCAGTAAAAGTATGGTAGGGTTTAATCGTTGTGTTAGAATTTTTTTTCTAGATTAGTATTTTATTTTCAAAAGCTTTTTTTATATTTAATGTTAAAGTTCATTACAGGAGGAAAATATTAGCACGTTAGTTATAATTTCAGGTTTTTGTCTGTGCTCGAAAATAAATAAATTTATGTTCAAATATAAATTTCCATGGCTCTTTGTGAAGTTAATGTTCACATTTCCTCACAACTCTCAATATTTTTAATAGAGCTGATAGTGCAACGTATTCAAATACCTTTTTTAAATGTGGCATCTGAGCTTCGATTCGAGCCGTAATCTCAGTTCTGATTTACAATCAGGCTAGCCCTGTCGATCCGTTGCGCGCCTACGCACTGCCACTATAATAGTTAGCAGGCAACACGTATTATTTATGGTAAGAAGCTTTTCTGAGGATTATGTTGATACGGCGTCAACAATGCGAATGTTACATTGGCTCAGATAATCAATATTCCAAACAAAATTAGTGTTGTCGTTGAAAGTATGTTTGATCTCATTGAAATGTAATGAAATTAATGATCTTTTTCTACGCTTTTGTTAATTCATATTTGGTTAGATTTAAATCAATTTATTTGAAATTTGCTTTCCAGATCGTACTCTCTAAATGGTGTGTGACGAAATCTTAAGGCTTTCTCTATTTTCGTTTAGGAACTCATATTTTCCGAGGTTAAAACTATTATAATTATTCTGTACAAAACTACGTTAAAATTAGTTCATTTTTTTCCGAGTTTAGTCGGACAAATAGGTAGGTGTACAAAAACTTTCAAAATTTTTCTTTTAATAATTAACCTACTTAGTAGATTAATTCGATATTATAGATCAATACATTATTATTTGTATTTATACATTAGAATTAATGTATATATGTATTTATATCTTATAATTATTGAATAAATTAATAAATGAATAAATAATAAACGCTTCACACTAAGATCCTACGACTTTGGTGCCATTACCAACTATTTTTATAGTGATTAATTTGACTGTTGAATTTTAAACTTTTTCTTGTTTAGGTGATAATTTGTTAAAATGGATACCACTCATCAAGTAGGGAAATACTTATAATGAGAAACAATTTTCGAAGACCATAAAATCTATTGCGAGGTAAATCCGCTATCCGCGTGAGGAAGCATAACATATGACTGCTTCGCCATCTGGATCGTCGTTTATCTATAATTACCAGACTTGTTTTCTCTAAACCATCTCATTTTCGACGTTAACTTTTATGCGAAGGTAGTTAAGGAGTATTTTATTGGATAATTTAATTGAATAAGTTGAATTATTTTAACTAGGCGATTCTCGTCGTGTATGCGTCGAACGTGTGAATACTAAACACATTATTGTCGTCTTTGTGTCATTTGACGGTTTTATTCTAAAATAATTCTCGGTTTTTCCCAACATCGGCTTCCAAGCACTCTCACGTTGTATGCCGCATGTAAATTAGGATTCACTTAAATACTATCCAATACTAATATGTTCATGCGCATATCTTCGTCTTCCATATTCTAGTTTTTTTACAGCTCATATATGTCCCACTGTTGGACACGAAGCCTACCCATTTCTGGAGAAATGAAAATTAAACAACAACACTTTTCCGTAGCGGATTGGTGGAGTGTATGCTCCACCAATCCGCTACGGAAAAGTGTTGTGTGAAATTTAGAGACATACATAATATTTATTCAAATACAGATGATTTCTGTATTTGCGATTTCCTGCGATTTAAAGCAATTACTGAGAATTTTTTAAAAAAATTATTATTTAAAATACAGAGATATACTTTAATTTTGTTTGTAATCATCATATCTTTCCTTTTGAAGACCTGTAAGTATGTGTGTTTTGAAGACATGTAAGACACCTGTGAGTGATACCTACATCACAAACATATAATTATTTTAATTACGAAAAAACGCTGAGATAGAAAACCCGGTGCATCTGAATGGGCCAGGATCGGAGTGTGAAGAGGGCGCGTTTGTGTCGCCTAAGTGGTCGAAGGTCAATTGGTCGACCCAGATATCGCTGAAGAGATCAGGTGGATGCTGACCTGCACGAATTTCAAGCCAACAATTGGCAAGAATTAGCGAAGGACAGGGAAAGATGCAGGATTCTCGTTTTGGAGGCGAAGATCTATTTCAAGTCACTGAGCCAGCGGAGTAAGTAATAATGATACCTTAAAAAAGTATACCAACTGTACATTATGAATAAAGCTGATAAAATATTGGCGTATACTTACAAATCCGGCTTACGCGTCTAAGCGAGTCTAATCAGAGATCGCAAACGCGTATCTCGCATAAATAGACACTTCGCATTTTCACCGCGCCGATGCTCCACACGTAAATGCATCGTACCTATTTACAAACAGATGGCTAAAGCTTTGATTACTTTAGAATTACGAGTGCCGTCCACACTTGATTATAATTGCGAGGACGGCGCGGATCTGATTCGCGTGACCAATCCCCCGCTCTGGTAATGACGTCTGCCTACCGCCGGCGTGAGCGCGCCGCCCCGTGAACTCGACTTTACTTTCGCACCTAATCGAGAAATATATGGCGTGTGCGCTTATGCCTTTATTTATTACGATCCTGGATTAAGAGGGTAATTCATACACTCCTCATTAGCGATAAATTGATTAAGCTTTTTGAACGTCTGCCCGATTTTATTTCTCTCGTCTATACACATACTTATGTACATATATGTTCCTATGTGTATTAAAATCAATTGATATACCGACAAATGTGTAATGGGTAGATTTGTAAAAATGATTTTGTAAAAGAAGGTTTCTGAATCTCATTCTGTTTTTTCTGCCCGGTCTGTAGTTTATATTGAAATGAAATAGTAAAACATATATAGATTTTACCAAATAAGCGCCTTTTCTTAACATCATAATAATTATTTGCATAACACAACAAAAAGTTTTTTTTAATTTTATTACTCTGCTGTTTTGTTTATCTTACACAATTTTTCCGTCTGTATATGGACGTGATGTAATTTTCTGCAAGAAAAATGTATATTACTCACAAAAAATTAAAGTACTTATAAGAAAATTATTATTTTTTTTAATTGTGTAAATGGACATCGCGGGAAAATTTGTTTATATACATAAAATATATGTATGTGTATAAGTGTTATATTGCTATTTATAATGAGAGTAGCATAATCATTATTTTATAAATACAGCTGTTTCTTTATTAACATTTTCATCTGAAGATACAAAGATATTAAAAAATACTAATATTAAAAACACACTTGTTCGTTAACAATGTGTTTTTAATAATATAAACATGTTAACAACTAACTGTACGTGAATAAGAAGTGCACTAACAATAGTTGTACCTCTGAAATCACACAGAAAACACGTCAGCGATTAAACGGACATTTTTTAATTCAACAATTTACTTTTTCCAAAAGTCCCTCATTAAATTAATTGTTCCACGTTAGTTATAGATAAGTCTGCGACATCCTCATACAACAATACATGTATATTAAACAGATAAAGGTGTTGCGATTTATTGCGTGCATTTCTTTTGTCAGCTTTGAAATTGTAGTCGCATAAGTTAACCGAGATTAAAGTAATCGAACTTATAAATTTTGTCGCCTCACCTTTATAAGGCGAACGGCGGTGTGTCGACGCGAACTTTGTTCAAATTAATGGGCCACATTATCAGATCGAGCCTCGTACATGGCGTTTATGCAGAGATAATTTTGTGTGCGGATTTTTTTTAATTCTTTCACGCTTATTTTCTTCGCTTGTGATGTACGCTGTATCAAGTCTTGTGAGCGTAGGTACCCAAACCATAATTAATTAAAAAAAAGCCCTTTAAAAAGTTACACTAAAATTTATCATTCTATCGTAGAAGAATAGTTCAACCTGGAAAGTCAAAAGTTTTACTTAGTTAGGATCCGCGACAAGTGGTGGGTGGAGAGTTGCATGCCGTTTTTCGGTAAGTTTTTGGTTTAGGTTCCAAATAAATTCACTTCATCCAGCAGGAAAACGTACATTATTAATTTTCTGTTATTGTTTGCTTGTCGCGAAACTTAGCTAAGTAAAACTTTTGACTGTCCACATAGTGTTGGATTTCCGCAAAGTAACGCCTGACTCCATAAATCATAGTTCAACCTAATTGGCTCAATGGCGAAACTACTGCTTCAGGAGTCATTGGTCGCTGGTCAACTCCTGTATTGGGATAAAAAACCTACATATGCTACATGTATGTTTTCCTAGTCTGGGTGCCCCAATCAATATTGCCGTAACAGTCCACTGCTGGATACTGATCTTCCCCAATCCAAAATCCCCCAAGTTAATACATTTAAAATGGATTTGTTGTGCATTCTTAAACACTAATAAAAAAACTAAACAACCTTCAATAGTTTCGAAATTCCTTATACGAGCGGTATATATTATAAAACAATTTTGTGGCATTTTTAAAGCGAGCGGCACAGTAGGCGTAGTAATTTTATTGACAAATAAAGAATGTTTCGTGTTAACTGGGCAAGGGTTCAGTGTTTACGTTAGTGGTTCGAAAACTTTTATTGATATGTAAAAATATCATGTGCGAAAAGATAGGTCTGCCAGGTTAAGAATAGTTAGTTAGTTAAGAGCAGAAGCGTCAACTGTGCGGATCAGGCTTACGATGTAAAGTTGTATGTTCATATCTTCAATTTGAATACTGCTTTGAACTAATCCCTAGCACAAGCACTATTAGTTTAGTACAAATATTTAATAAGAATTCTAGTAATACTAGAAACATTGCTGGTCTTCTTTTTAAATAAAAAATAATAATAAATAGTAGATAGTATCCTAATAGTGGTAGAGCCACGCTACAGACTAATACTTTATCAAGAATGGCATATTATTTGTATGTAGCATGAATGGGCCGGCTCGCTTGGGGAAGTACTACACTCCCGCAGAAAACCGGCGTCTGAGTGGTAGCTTAGCTACCGCCCTTCGTACGGTGAGCGACCGAGTTCCGGAGGCCCAATACCCTCCCCCACCCGCTACCTCTACCCCCTCCTCCCATTCCCACTCCCATAATGACAGTTTCCTTAAAAGTCGGCAAAGCTTCCGCACTGCCTATGGCGCTGCGAAAGTCTATAGGCGGCGTTGATTGCTTACCATCAGGTGATACGCCTGCTCGTTTGCCTTCCTATCTAATAAAAAAAGTATCTACCGTAACGATATTACTCACTAGATTGATTATAATCAATTATTTTCATCATCGTCAGCCTTTAAAAGTCTACTGCTCATCTGGCTCGTGCTCATTTCTTCAACTTTGGGCTAGCCCGTAGGTGGTCATAGCTGCTGTCTAATCAGGTTTAATTAATTAATTTAATAATAAAGCTTAGTTATTTGTTGTTTAGTGGTGAGAACCGTATTTGTTTTAGAGCAAAATGTACCACATGCAAATGAGCTTCATAGATAAGTTTCCTCCCATGTCTTTTCTTTTTGTTTCTACATTCCTCATGTTACAATAATTTCAAAATTTACGTTCGTGTATTTCTTATTAAAACGACTTTGCTTACAAATTGGAGTTGTTAATAAAGCCCGCTCTTAAAATCTTTATGTTTAAATGAATAATTACGAGTTATCTGTGAAACAAGAGACTGCGTCTCAATTATAACACCATTATAAAGTGCCACCACTCCCCTAGCGTCGACCCTTAGCATCGTGTTGATATCGGCTAATGTCAGCTAAGAGGGGCAAAAAACTTGCAAGACAAGGCAAAGTATTAATTAATTCCAGCCAACATCGGTCGGTTTATTAAACGCTTAATTTCCATTTAGTGGGCAGATTTTTGCGAAAGGAAAAATCTTCCGAGAGGTTTTTCTTTTATTTGCCGAGACAAAAGGGAAGCGGGGTGCGAATGTAAATGTTTTCCCGCGGTTTCATTTGAATTAATTAACGAATTTAATGACGTAAAAGTTTTTCATCGCCCTAGCTGTCCGCCATTTGTGTAACAATGTTTATGGTAAATAAAACTTGTCGCGGAAATGTTTTTTTCTCCATCTGTCGAGGCTTTTTCCTTTTCGTTTTGTCCGATTTGCTGGGCTCAACTTTGCCAAGAATTGTTTGGATTTAGCCGTGTAATTAGTGAAGTTCGTTCGCTTCGGATTATTTGCCTAATTTTCTATTTGTAAATTGGCCGTTATTGGATGAGAGAGTCAATTGTATGATGGCAGTAAGGTAACATTTTTTCTTAAGAGGAAATATTTTAAGATCTTGATTAAATATTTCATATTTTTTATCTCCTTGCATTAATTAAGTTCTTAGAAATAGTATCGTTAACACATTTCCGCTTTTTGCAAAGTTAATGTGTTTGCAAAAAGGCCAAGGCAATGCATGATGTTCATCTAAACAAATTCATGGCAAATTGGAAAATAGTTTTGGATTCCTCACTCTACTTTTGAAAGTCTTATGATGTTTCTTTTACTAAATTGCAAATGTATGCAATTTTGTAAACAAATGGCAATTTAGAACCGAGTCGAACTTAGTTGATTAAACTTTTGACTGTTGAATTTAGTTAGTAATCGATGAAATCGTGTTAATTTAGAGATAATTTAAAATTGTTATTATTAAATCAACATTCGTCAATTATTAGCGTCATCTCATATACAGCCGTAATACTCCACTGCTGGACATTGGTCTGGCATATATTTTTATAACTCACATAAACGTTTTTGCCCATCTACTGGTATTTGCTCCCATTTTCACTTGGTACAACATTACAAGAAAATATGAGGTGGTCCTCTTTTCGTTGGGAACCGCAGAGAAATGAATATAAGCTTAATTAATGAAGTAAAATAATAAAAAAGCAACAGTTAAAAATTTCATGCGATTAGCGTTAAATTTAGTCCATTAAAAATGTTTCAGCAGACAATATTAAACATAGACCAAAACTCAAAGAGAGACTCCCCGGCCACCAATAAATTACATCCGCGAAGGGTTAAAAAGTAAAAAATGAGATCCCGCTTGTTCTATAATAATTTAACCCGTTTAGCGCAGTCGTCGAGTAATAAAGATTAAAAAGTTTATTTTTTAACACTTTCGGTGCTAATGAGGGGGCGTTGGAAACAATTTGAAGGATTACCTTCTAAAAGCTTCCGTCAGGTTTTTAATTGAGACTTTTTTGTTGGCCGAAAGGCTTTTAGCCCCTTTGACGCGGCTCGCGCCTTGCCTTTTGTGGCCGCTCGCCGGTAATCTATTAATGAAGGAAAATATTGTTCATTTTTTCATTTGGGTCTAAATTATGTAAGTGTGCCCGTAATGAGGTTAGGCATAAACACCTCGTTTTTTATAATTTCTTGACTTATGTTTACGCACTTGCTTTGGTTTTATTATATGTATAAATTAATTAGACTGAGAATATTAACTATTACGATATACGTATGTTTTCAGATCAATTATGGAAAAAAGTCGTATGGAAATAAGATCAAATGTAATAATATAACCAGATTCTTATAAGATTACATTAGTAATGATTAACAGAGTCAGGAATTATTTTGAGGAAATCGATTATCAGTATGGAAATTCTATACTTTGCTATGATCCGATATTCACATTTTACAAGGATCACATACAATTTAAAATTAGCTGCCTTCTTTTCAGAACTGCATAATATCGATTGTAAAATGGTTGTACTAATTTAAAATTCTTGACGAACACGTATTGTCACTTCAAAGGAAAAAGCAGTTTTAGCTTTAAAAGGTCAGAAAACTAAAGTTTTTTTTTTATGGCATAGGAGGGCAAACGAGCAAGTGTGTCGCCTGATGGAAAGCAATCAACGCTGCCCACCGACAGCCCAGCGACACCGCAGGAGTCGCGGATGCGTTGCCGGCCTTTTAGGTATATATAACATGCAAACGTAGGTAGATAACTACTTTGAATTTTATATGTAACATTGAAATTTTACCCGTAAAACACATATAACACCCTAACTATATTAGACCTTGATTGTCATACATTTGAATATGTACTGTACTGTACTGTAGATCACTTATACACCAAGGACTTTTATAATATTATTTTGTAAGACAAAGAATCATTTTAATGAAAATATAATAATAATTACATACTTTTAAATAACATGAAACTAACGTGCGAAGTAGTTACTTTCAAGCCAACGCAAAACATAACTCTAATCTAAAGTAAGACATTACGCGAATACCAATGCATACGCGAAAAATCGATCGCCGTCTTAAATTCCTCACCCTTTTCGAGGGGGCTTCCCCAAAAAAACGAAAGAATAGAAGAGGGAAAAAATCTAAATCGTCTCATATCTCCCCCTGGGCCCGTGCTACCCCCGGACACCTCCGACGTCAAGCGCCCTCCTTATTTCGTATGCGAGCTCCTCTGGCAATCATTATAAGAATATCGATTAGGCCTACGTCTCTAACCTGCCCATATCTTTAGGGAACACACGTATTTACATTATATTGTTATCTTTTCTTTGAATTTAATTACTATACATTAGTTTTTATTTTAGCAAATTATTTTATTTTGTATTGAGAATGGGGCCTTCCTATTTCTTTAGAAATGGACACTAACTAATTTAACATATTCTCAGTTAATACCTGTAGAATATATATTTGTATCGATGTGAGAATCGAACTCACAACTGTTGATACAGAAAGTGGTAGCTTAGCGCTCAGTGGAGCGACGTAGGTCATCATTTTGGAAATGGATGTAAAAGCATCCCGATATTCATTTCTATGGTTTCGTTTTCTTTGTTGGTTTAATTTTATTCATTATTATTCGACTTATAAATTTATTAAACAGTCAATAGATAAGTTATTTAAGGTTAAATGAAGCTACCACATAGTTGTTTAGAAATTGAATGAAGAAAAAATAATAAATGAAATAATACGACGAGAATACTATTAGACGTTATACATACACTTTAAGCCTTACAAATATTGCCTTTACCGAACGAAAGAAGGAAAAGGGCCCATAGTTAACAACCGAGGACGGACCGCGCATAAGCAGATGCAAATTGTTCCCGTTAAACTATTTCGGAAGGTAAACACAGAGGGACCTCGTACGGGATGGGAGGCTGGGGGTGGGAGGGCCCACGTGTTCGCCGAGATACAAGCAACGAGATTAAAAATGCTGGATGGCAGACCGCCGTGAGTCGGGTCGAGTATGAGCCAAGAAATATAGGAGTTTACGAAGAAAACCACTTTGGGGATATGTAAATAGGAAACTACATAAGTAATGTTAAAGGTTGGGTTGCTCGCATTGTGTGAGTGGTCGCTATATATTGCGGATAGAGTATCAGTCGTAAGTCAATAGTTCATAATGTTTATTATTTATTTGTTTTATTATTTTTTTTCAATATGGATATATAGATAGAGGGATGTTGTCATAATTCTCGTACCTGGCGGGCGAATTAGGCATTGCGGATTGATTTCCATAACACACGAAGAAGCTATTGTAAATCTACTGGTGTTTGCTTTCATAGTTGCCTCATAAGGCAACATTGGAAAGAAGTGAGTCATCGTAACTCTATGACAGGAACCACAAAAAATATTTCCTTATTATTAGATGCATATAATAAACGATTTTGTGGGAAATTGTTATACAGTTAAGAATTAAAAATTGGTTATTACATGAAAATCTTAAATGGAGATGCAGTGAAGATCAAAGTTTCATCAATACCATCTGGGTGAGTAACGACAGTGCGGTTTTCAAAAATTTAATTTTTTAATTTGAATTTATGGAACCAGTTGCTTTCGACGGTAATTCTAAATCAACATGACATTGAAACCTTCAATACCTACCTACCTAGAGCTTAACGGCCAGCAACGCATTTGTGATGCCTCTGGTATTGCAAATGTGTATAGGTGGTGTTAATTGCTTTCTATCAGGTGATACGCTTGCTCGTATGCTCTCTATCCCATAAATAAAAAATATATATTTTTATTTATGGGAACTGGTTTTCTTCGTAAATTATTTTAATTATAAAAATATATATTTATAAGAAATATATATTTTTTATTTGTGTATTTTATAGGTGCATATAATAAACGGGTTTTTAGGAAATTATAACGCAGTTAAAAAATACAAACAGGTTATTGCATGGAAATCTTAGTTGGAGATGTAGTGAAGATAAATTCTATAACAATCATCTTGTATAAAAGAGTGGATCTAAATAAAATTGCTCTTGAAGCGACGTAAACAAGTCGCTCCGAGTCGAGTGCACCGAGGAACCCTAACTTGAAGATGGTCCTTGATAGTATTCGTTCGCACGAGTGACCTTAGCTAAGAAAGGGGTGAAGACAGAAAATATGTACAATAGTATACAGACAAACTAGCGGTGGAAAGACTGTCATATTGTTTTTATTTTCTTGTCTCGCTTTCATTTGGACGTCTGTGCTCTCTGAATAATTAGAGTGAAACAATTATCCAGTGTAGTTTTGACTTGCAATTCTAAAGAAATAAGAATTTTAATAGTATTGAAGAGACTTCAGATTGTTTTTACATTTTCCTTTGATAATATTGTTCCACAATGTGCATTTGTTAACAATGTGTACAGTAAATGCATATATTTAATAGCAATGATTGGAGTAAGACAAGCTAATCCTTTTAGTGGCGAAGCTACCGCTTTAGCTGCAATGATCCTGGTTTGATTCCCGCTTCGCGAAATATATGAATATAATTGGAAGGGATTTCCATATATTTATATGGATTTTGTTACCTGTTAATCTACTTTAAACAAAATCGGTGGTTTGCGAAAATAAATTTGAATATTGTATAATGACAGTAATATAATGATTTATAAAATTGTATAAAAAGTAAGATAGTTTTCGATCGCTGTTCTACGCTATTTGTATTAAGACGCAATCAGTGTAGAAGACAAAATAATTTATTTAATAACAATTAAGTAATGTAACTTATCTATTATTAAATATCTAAGAAAATATACATGACATTATAGCATAACATTTTGCAATAAAGAGCTATACGCTTTCCGTATAAGTTATGCAATATTTTAAAGTCATACGTATTTTTAGAAATTAATGTAAAATATTCGATTTCTCAAGAGAAATTTGATGTTACAAAATCCATCAATTAAAAATGGTCTGTCACCTGAAGCCAACTACCAAAAAGTTTCCAAAATGTGCTTAATTCCGTTTGGTTGAATTTAATAAATTGCTCCAGGCGAGCGTCGCTAGCCGTAGCCGGGCCGGAATATCTCAAAGCTGTTTCATTATTCGGCATTAGCCGGCGCGGTCGGCCACGCAAATCTTGGCGTCCCTCCGTCCCGGGCAAGAACCCCCAATTTCCTTCATTACTTACCTCCAGTCCGAGACAATGGCAAGACGACGACATGAAAAAAATAATAATAATTTCAAGTGGAATAACGCTGAAAATCTTTTCACGGGAACAAGAATTATTGTTGTTTTGCAAGCGAGCTCTCAGAGACAAAATGCACCATCCTTATTACGCTATTGTTCGGTGTTACGAGCTTTATTCATTTTTACTTGGCTCAACTTGAATGCTTATTAATTTAGGACCGTGATAAGCTCGAATTCTTTTGAATGAAGGAAGGAAATGTCTTACCATTGTAAATTATTATGCATTCTATTGAGTCAGGCGATATGCATTTTTAGTCTAAAAAATTTTAAGTCGACTGTCGGAAACATGCATGTGGAATATTGAATACTTTTTAACAAAATGAATTCAATTTGCTAGCAGCTAATTATATTTTTAATGAAACCGTGGTACCTATTGCAGAAAACTGTTTACATTTAAGCTGTGACATTAAATATGGTTAAAGGTTGCAAGTGTAAAATAATCTATTATAGCAAGTTCAATTATCAGGGCATACAATATTATAGAAAGGGCTATTGACACTCATGCCTATCATATAAGATTTTTTTTTGTAATAAATAATAAAAATATTTTAATTATACTATAATAGCACAAAAAGTCTTCCTTTCAAATAATACAATCGTAACTTTAACTTTTTTAAAATAATCAACATTTTTTTTAAATTTAATATAAAAGGCAAATAAGGACCTGATATGGAAATAATCATCGCCGCCCAAAACATCCCAAGCGTTGGAGAGGTCACAGATTTATTGTCACCTTTACAATAAATTAAAAAGATCTCACCATTTGGTTTTATATATAAAAATATTGTTACGTCGTTCATATGAAAATTATAATAGTGCATTAAATAATACAATGAAAGCACATACGGCGCTATCACATCGAGCGCTTTATGGTAACCGAAATATGCTCAAATATGTTGTTAAGAGGGCAGAAAATTACCGGTAAGCATGCAAGGGATGAGCTATACTTGCTTATTTTTCGAATAACCTAACGAATCGACTCTCAAACTGCAAAACTATCGTGCATGTAGAATTTTTAAGCGTCTATAAATATTTCAACATGCTTGTCACAGAACGCGACGTAGCTCATAATAAAGACATTTTTAAAATGTAAAAATAATACAATTTCCTTTAAACCGTGTTTCAGAGCGAGGCAGTCTAAGGTTTAAATCTTAACGTTTTGCCACAAAGAGAGCTTCAAAAGCAAGACGGAGCAGATCCCCCCGGGGGCGAGTCAAGAGTGATTACGAATTTTAATTATTTTTTTAAGCCGGTGGCGAAGAGGTGATGTTTCCCCAGTGTCGAGGCTTATGCAAACAATCGACTCGCACTTGGAATTAATCCGACTCCCGGTTTTTTCCTTCGCGACAAGGAATTAACGAGCAAAGAAGTCATTAAGTCGGAAGATATTTGAGGATTCCTTTTAATTGCGGTTTCCTTGACGTCCGGTTTTTCTAATTGGTTCGTGTCGGCGAATAACTTGGATAAATTTAATTTTTCGTGAATATCTTTTAACAGACACTTTATTCAAATTGTGTTAGGAGGAAATCTTAATTTTTATCATTTACTTATCATGTACCATCCAATTTTATTTTATATCCATTAATGTAAATGTGTATATTTAATTTATCTGGAACGTGAAAATTATTATATTCAAATATTTAACTGACATCGGAATTTTTGATTTTTACTAAAAACATACCGGCTGTTATAAGATCTTTAAGATGTTTAGTCTATTTATAAGATTATATACAGCGATAGGAAATTAAATTTAAATATATATATATATATATATATATATATATATATATATATATATATATATATATATATATATATATATATATATATATATATATATATATATATATATACAATTTTGTTATTAAATAGTATATTTGGAAATGATAAAACTAAATAACTTTGTTAGCGCAGCAACCGAAAATGGATCGTGGCCTTTGAACAGATCTTACGCCACCGTGCCTTGTCCTGCGTCACCTCTTGTCAATTGCAGCTTTGAAGGTTGCGCAAGTCATCCTCGATCATGTCTTTCCAGTGGTACCTGGGGCGCCCCACAGGACGTCGTCTTGTTGGGCGACCTACATACGCTCTCTTGACTGCGCGATCCTCCCCCATCTTCTCAACGTGGCCCAGCCAACGAAGCCGGTGAGCCTTAGTCACTCCTATTACATTTCGGCAATTTTTTGATTTCGCCAACTGCCAATATCATCACTTTTGGATGGGCCCAGGACTTTTCGGAAGACTTTTAAATTTGGAAATGATAATAGACATTAATGTCATAGTCATATTCTAAACATATATTATAGCTTTATAAAAATGTTTTGTAGTAAAATACTATGAAGATATGATTAAATTAAGTGTAATGAACCAATATTAGTTAATAGTTAGTTTTGTCTCAACGCTGTACATTGTTCTTATCTTAAATAGATCGTTTGAAATTCATAGTCACCACAACAGTCGGTGATATACGTTGCCCTGTGTCGTCACAGTGCATAATACGGTACTATTATCCAATTATTTCTAACCTTTCAGCGTCGGCCGCTACAGTGCAATCGTAATTACTCCACTTGCTAAGTTTAAACGTCGTGCATGACAGTCTAAGCGATTGTGTGCGGTGGGCCGACTGTTCTGCTAATGAATTATTTGTGGGTTGCGTGCACCAGTCGCCATCCTCACTAATTATTGGGCGCTATTGTGTTATGACATTCCACTTCTGATTTTCCACGACGTCATAATATGATTTCTTTGATTAATTGTTTTCATTTAAGTAAATGTTAATTATTTTATATGAATGGTTGCCAGTCCACCGCCGTCCTTACTGCCACGAACCGTGCAACTTTGAAACAATTATCACACGCGATGTTCCCAAATAATTATGAAATTGGGGTATTCAATAGACGTACGTATTTATTCAAGAAAAGCCGGCAATGCATTTGTGACGCTTCAGGCTTTTGCGGATGTCTATGGCGTGATCTCATACCATTAGATGATCCACAAGTTCATTTATCTCTTGTTATAAAAAAAATATAAACCTGTATATATACCAGTCAGTATAAATGAAATCCTTTAGTATAGTGTTTTTTTGTAGTTAGAATGACAGAAAAAAACAATGTGAAACTAATAAATGCTGTCCATAGACATCTACAACACCATAACACCGCACAACTCGCCGTAAAGAAAAATTTCATCCCCACCACCTGGATGAGTGGCGATCTACTACGGTGCGTTTCGCTCGTAACTTCTTTCCACGCACCACAAGTTTGTGGAATCAGTTACCCTCGGCGGTCTTTCCGAACCGTTACAACATTGGAACCTTCAAAAAACAAGCCTATACATACCTAAAAGGCCGGCAACGCTTCCGCGACTCCTGCGGTGTCGCGGTTGCCCGTGGGCGGCGTTGATTGCTTTCCATCAGGCGACACGCTTGCTCGTTTGCCCTCCTATCCCATAAAAAAAAAACCATAGCCATTGCAGGGTGCTGTTAGCCTTTAAGAAATGTATAGTCCTTTTTTGAAGGTTCCAATGTCATATTCGGTTCGGAGAAAACGCTGAATATGGTGATTGTCACAGAATGGTGATGCGTGGGAAGAAGCTTTGGGAAAAACACACCGCAGTGAATAGCCATTTTCTTTTTCCTAAAGATGGTTTTTCTAGACAGATATGAGTCTTCAAGTAAGTCTTTTTTAATTTTTAGTGTGGTTTTTATAGTATAGTAGTGTTTTTTAATAAGTTTCATGTGTTTGGAAAAAAATTAAGCACAAACATATATATACATATATGTATATTCATTACATTACATATAAATATTATATATACATTATTTCATTACATATACATATCCTGAAAAATTTGAGAGAAATTAATATTCGCGCTAAATATACTATTTTAATAAATTGGAAATGATGAAAAAATTTAGCAAGATGAATATTTAAAGATAATATTAAATATTATCAATTTGGCATACAAATTAGAAAGGCTGTATCAATATTTACATCACCTCTTGACTAATAAAAAAAAGGCTGACGCAAGAATCGCGCTCAACGACTCATTTATATTAACGATCGAACTTATCAATACTCATTCATTTGATTCAGATCGTTTCACGAAGATCCTTCGCTAATTGAAATTGAAATCTGATTTTCCTCCCCCTTCCGACCGTTGAGCTGAGCCGAGTGATTAAAAGTATTCGAAAAAAATACAAATAATAAAATTACAATATCGCTAACGACGTTGCCGTCTCCCCAGAATCCTTTTATATTTTTGGGGAATAAATTAAGGCATAGGAAGGGAGAAAGAAAACCATCGGCCCGCAAACAGTGGCTAACGATTTCGTGTTGTTAAGCCCGTCTTTTGGCGAACTTATGTCTATCATTATATATTATAAATTGATAAGAATTTTGTCGACACTTTAAAAATGCGAAGTAATACTCTAATGTTATAAAAACGTGGTGCAAATAAAGTATAATAAATGGCAGCACTACGTCACTTGGTTAAGTTTGTATTTGTCCTTATGATTCGTGTTCCTAGTTTCTATCTAAGTTCGTAGTTTGGACCATTGATGACCATATTTTCCTTACGCAAACTTTTTTTTTATGGAATAGGAGGTCAAACCAGCAAGCGTGCCGCCTGATGGAAAGTAATCTACGCCGCCCACAGACAACCGCGACACCGCAGGAGTCGCGGAAGCGTTGCCGACCTTTTAGTTATGTATAGGCTTGTGTGTTTGAAGGTAAATAATATAATAATCTATATAGAAATAGCTAATACAATTTCTAGTAATAAAGACTAAATTTATTGTCTTTAAAAACTTTTTGTCTAGTAAAGTTTCTAACTATAAATATATATGTGTGTTAATAATAAGGTACATTATTTTATCTTTCTTTCCTTATATAAGTATAGCTTGTCTGTTACTCCTGCTAGTAAATAAAACGTTGTCTGAGACTAGAATAAAATGGTTAATTCTATTCCCAGACAAGCGCTTATATGAGGATGCAAAGAGGTATAGGAACGAAAATCTAAACAATAAGGTATTAGAAATGGCATTTGCCTCCCATTGTGTAGAGAATATTCGTCTTCGATTCCCGTGCTGTATCATAGTAATTGCCATATATGGTAATGCATTACATTTTAGAATTTGTTATACTCTAGTTACATAAAATTCCAGCCGTTGAATTTCATTAGCGCACAACTTTCTTCTTTTCGTATTTATCAACCTATATGACATCGATCTTTCAAAAATCAAATGTTCGTGTATCTAAAAGGTCAGCATCGCCTCTGTAATGCTAATTGTATTGCGAAAGTCTATGGGTGGCGTTTATTACTTTCCATCAGGTGGAATACTCGCTCGTTTGCCTTCTTATCCTATTAAAAAAGATATCCATAAAAATATCAATGTAGAACAAATGTGTGAAAAACTAAATGTTACATAATTGATATCGATGTATGTATCTCGGATCAAGTTACCTATGCTAAAAGATGTTTGAAGGTGTACATTTTCTCCTTTTATAAATTAGAGTAAGAGTTATTGCGAGGGCGGGTATGTTTTTTATCAACGCTAAGTCCACACAAGGTTTGTGTAGCCGAATGAAAAATTGCCCTATTTTGAGGATGGATGACGCAAATTAAGAAAGCAATTACTCATCGGAAAACGCACGGGGGCGGAATGTTAATAAGATGAGACTATGAGTGAAAGTTATTTTTCATTTGCTCTCTATGGGTACCAATGAATTCGTAATTAAGATGAAAATAGCCGAATGGTATTTATTCACTGGCGCCGTGTAGCCGCTGTGTATTAATAAAGGTACCTACTTAATATTATCCAGATCTTTTTTATATTCACTAGTAATGATTTTAGTCAAAATATTCTGAGATACTACTAACAAATAACCGGTGATTTCATTCCACTGGATCAGTGATATTGCTTTTTATTATTATTATTATAATAATATTTAAAGAAAGAATCTAAAGAAATAGTTATAAAGTCTGATTTTTCATTTATAATAAATTTTCTCCGCGGTGCGACAAAATTTGTCGCGGATCTTAGCTAAATAAAAGTTCTAACTGTCCACATATAATACTGTTCATAAATATGTAACAATAAAATATTAATCCTTTAAGTATAAATAAATTTACATATTCCATATAAAAAGTTACAGTAAATAAGTTTTAACATTATCTAGCGTACAATTAGTAGAAAGTTATTTCGGCCAATATCCACCCACTTAATGTGTATAGGTAATTGCAAGGCGTTAATTAGACCGAGCTAACAAGAAACAGCGTTTTATCTCCGTCTACCAAGGTCGTTCAAATCGTTGTCCGTGGACGCGTTCCAGGCGAGAATCTCGCTGTACTCGTATTGTGAGCACCGTTCTATCATGGCTCACGTTTGCGCCTGTGTTGAACCCTCGAATTTTCTCCCAACTTTTTCCGCTTCGGGCCACTTATCACCCCTCCCAACCCCCCCACAGTCCATCGAGCCCGACCGCTAATTGCGTCCGTTAATTAGGAAACGTCATGAGTGTTTACCGAGAGAGCTAAGTGTGAAGTTTGGCCCCACTAATGCCTGGCGTGAAATTACTTCCGGGCAAGTTGAAACTTTTTCAGAAAATAAACTTAGTGGGATTAATTAGGCGGTGGGGGAGGATTAGACGCTGTGTCTACGGTATAATAAGATTATGGGAGTTTTGTTTCTCAATATTTTAACTTTCTTTTATTTTCTTTGCGCTCAATTATTATATATTATGCATTAAACAGTTACAGTGATAAATTACATATTAAATAAAGTCTTTCTGTTTTTAATGTAACGTATCTGAGACAAGGCTGTTAGAGTAAATTTAGAGACGTGATTCACGAAAATATATACAGTTATATAAGTATAAGAAAATATTAAATTTGGATATATTTAACAGTTTTAATGGTAAATCAAATATTTATTATGGTTATTTTTTAAGGCCGGCAAACTAGTCAACATATCGCAGGAGCTGAGGTCTGCTGCAGTCATATCTAGGCCGAGATAATTTAGTCTTTTGACTTTAGGGTCCTTCCTCTGGGTCTCAGAGCTCGATCCTCATCGTTGCACGTCGTACCAATTCATAGCTTCGTCTATGAATTGGTACGACGTGCAACGTACAGTTGGAGTTAAGAATTGAAATTCTAAGATTTTGATGGACCTCCTTAATCGATGTCAGGATAATAGGATGTGGATCGCGGGCATGATTATTCCACATTGAGCCCTCATCGGGGTTGCGAAAGGGTTTTGTATTTACAGTTAGGAATTTGATCGTAAATAGTCCACTTGTGGACTACCATAGGCTGATGATGATGATAAATAAAATTGGCACGGTTTTGTTATATTTAATAATTTTATATTATATTATTTATAATATGTTAATTTCGATTTTAAGTATAAAATATTAGCGTCTATAAGTTAAAGCTCGTTTTCTCCAAATTCCATAAACATCTAGTCATTCACGTCCAATAATAAACTTTATAAATAATGTTTCTTCGACTTACTCTTTTCCATATATATATTCATAAATTCAGGAAAAAATTTGCAATTGTATTAGATTTTATTCTTTGCAATTTTATTGAGGAAAAAAATTATCTATTTATAACTCAAACAAGAAAATAACTATTTTGGAAAAAAGCTCTTTCAAGTTACATTTTAACAGGCAAGATCAACAAATTTGTCGGTAACGTCAACATAAATTAATCGGAGCTAGGTGTGGTGTCAGCTCCCCGGTAATTAACACGTAGTCGGCTTAATTACAGGCCTCGTATTGAGGCTAAGTGAAATGTGTCATCCGTGGCGGCCTTTATTAGACGTGGCTCCGGCGCGTCTTAAATCTTCTGACATATTTACTTGATTGGCGTTACATGACTGACTTAATGGGCTGTTATAGAAACGAATGAGTCTTCAAAATATACATTTAAATTCTCGATTTGTTGTAGCTAAGCATCAATAATTCAGTTGATAAGGATCGGGCTTACGATCTGAGGTCGAGAGTCTTTCAAAGTAATTTTTAGAATATAAGTCACCTAACGTTTTAATTCGTATCAGTTGCGTTGTTATGGAACAGAACAACTTAATAGTTACAATAAACAAATAGTTGTATTGTATAGAAGTTATATGTATTCCGATGAAAATGATGAAATAGAGTCGAAAATATTTTTTTCATGATCAATAATTTAAAACTTTGTTAGAAAGATTTTAATATTTAATAACCCATATTTCCCTTTTCAGGTTTATCCTTAAAATAATAATGTAGAGCTACATTTAAAAAACATTGTATGTGAATGAAAAGCGATGACGCAAATTCCACCCAGTTAGCGGTTCCGTATGATTTCGTTTTGTTATGACAATGTGAGTTGGCGGCGCGAGTTCGGCGACCCCACTCCGAGTTTTAATGATAAAAAAATGCGTACAGAGGGGAGGCGAGTAAGTGCCATCGAAGGAGGGAAAAAACTACGGAGGAAAATATTTGGCGCGACAGGTTGCCCTGCGCACCCCGCACCGCGCGGGGGACTTGATAAAAATTAAATCTTAACGACGGAAATTTAAAGATGACGCTCGAACGATCAAGAAGAGTGCACATCTGAGCCTGAGGGTGCTTTAATTGGGCCGAGTGTACACTGAGGATCCAGCTATGAAAAGTATTTTTTATGAGAGTTGTCGTTGATTGATGCTACCTATTTGAGCCCGCGGTATCGATTTTCCACGGCGTTATTATTTTAATGTTCTTTTTTGTAATTTCCATAGTACGCGCAGATGAAGCTGAATTAACATAACTATGTATATGTAGTACAATGTATATACGTTAGTATTGCATTTACTGCTTTTCCATTTATAGTTAGAATACGTGTTCTTTTTTGTATGTGGAATGGCTTTAGATCCTGGCTCTATGATGATATCCTTTATGATTTCGGTGAAGATACTTGCAAGTAGGAGACTCGCATGACTATAACTCAGAGATGAAGGTTGGTGCTCAGTTTTCAAACCTCAATAAATGAAAACTTATCACTCAGCAGGGAAGGAGCTAGTTGCGATCTAAGGGTTATCAGATGAGGTGAAGACCGGGATCTTCCATTCCAATCTTTGGATCATTATGGGAGGAAGAAGTAAGTTTTCAATTCATACATATTTAAGTGTTATTAACAATAAAACGATGATGTATTGTTTAAGTTTTATTTTGGCATACTCGCATTATTTGTTCATCAAATTTTTTTTTTATAAAATAACTGATTATTTAAATGAAAAATATAATGAAGACAATTTCGCCATTGCTCTAACGAATTTAAATTATTTAGCCTCATTGAATATTTGAATATTAAATTACTACAAAAGTATCGGGGTAGAAACGCTCTGTTAGACTCTGTGTATACAAAGGCTTCAGACAAAACTAAATTAGGGAAAAAAAAACATTGTCTTCATAATTCTGTGCCGAATTGAAATTCAAATCGAGATGCAAAAGATTTGCATCGGGCGGCATCGACTATTGATTTTCTTACGTCTTGGGGGCTAACATTGCAATCCTACTTGTTTAAACTTTTTATTTCACTCTTCTCAAGCGTTTTTTGTTTCAGCCACTCGCCCCAGGGTGCGCTCCCCTACACACTCCCTCTTGCATAAAAAAGCTTCTAATCGATAATTTGTGTGGGAGTGCATTAAGCATATCGCCAGAAATGTGCGCGACTGTTTTTCTCAGTGCTTTGAGATTTCACCCTCCGGGCTATTTGTGTTTGCTGGACTTCTTAGAAATTGAAGAGGAAAATACGGCCCTAGTTACCTACACAACGGTACTTTTGAATAAATTAGAATATTTCTAATCTTGGTGTAAAATTTAATTATTGTATATAAATATGCCTAACGCATAAAAAAACAATGGAAAGAAAACAGTTTATGTACTGCTATAAGGGTTTACTTTGATCAGGAGAAGTCTACCTACATACTTTTACTACATATGTATTTATATACCTTTTATAACATCAAAAGGTGTCATAAATTATATATAATAGAATGTCAACCAATTTGGAATTGTATACACTCCTTACTTCAATAACAAAATGCTAAAATTCGAAGTTTGTAGATCAAGGTATAGCGTTATTATGAGTTTATCGCAATTGAGAAAAAGGGTATACCAGTGCTACGCAGGCAAAGAACAATTTGTTCACAGATTATACTTTTGAATATAGATAGCCTGTATGCTATGCTAATGAAAACGTATCTACACCCAGGACATTCCACGGATATAAATCATAACAAACAATAATAGAAATCAAACAATCAATGTTTGGACATTAAGCTGATCAAAATATTTATATACATATATTATACTTTTAAATTTCATAATTCGTCCGTATAATGCGGTGAAATTCTTCTACATAGGATAGGCCTATAGATGTAGGTTTTACGAAACAGACGTTTTCTTCTCATATTTTCCTGCACCATAAAATTGAAATTTATACAATATTGTTGAGTCGAGATTATTAATCCTTGTATTAGCACACAAGAAGAAAAATATACAGATTCTTCATCATTGGTTTGGGAAAAGATCCTAAGACCTTTGGATTTTAAAGCAGGCCATCCGCCTCTACGCTATTTGTGTCATCAAATAAAAACTGTGAATGAAATACCCTTTTAAGGTATTGAAGAATCGAACTCGTAGATCGCTTTAGTTCACATTAGCGACAACAGTCCAATTGGGTTGGATTGCTCTTACGATTAGAGATAATGAGTTAAATTTAATACACGACTATTGGTGTGAACCATACTTTAAACATTACTAACGTATAATGGTTAAAATAAAATTCTAGTCATATCAAGATATTTTTAGTCATATAAATGATATTTACCCAAAGTTCAAATATGCAAGTTCAGGATAATATATATTATTTTTTATTAAGCTAAAAGTATTGAAAAAACGAAACAGGTTCATGAAGAAACAATTTTTAGTAAACAGCAAAAAGTTAAACTGATAACAAATAACTTATAACTAACTTCAATTGTAAAATTCTATCTAAACTAATCATGATATAAAATTCAGTCATAAAATGATGACACCGCCATGAATAAAATCGTCTAACGGCTTTACAATTGAAATCACCAATAACGCAGCCATAAGATAGATACACAGAGTAACACCAATGGATCTAATCAGCTAAGACGCATTGCGTGGATGCTACTAACTGCCAATATCTGATGCATCGCCATCGCACTGTCCCATTGTATTTGTTCTTTATGTTTTTTATGCGGAGGGACGCGACGATAATGTTTTTATGGCCAGAGGGTCTTTGCCTTAATCAGGGAACGCGTTGTGATTAAATGTGCCAGTGTTTTTCTTTATAACGTATATACCCCCGTGTATTTATTGTGTTACGTATGAAACTGTTAGTCAATATTAGAGTACGACAATTTATATTCTGTTTATTTAATACTTTCTTGTAAAATGGTATGATTTTATTCCTAAAAAAAACTATAAAAGTTACTATAAATGCTTATTTTGAGTTTGGATGCCCAGCTAATCCTCTTTGGACAAGCATGGTAGTAGGTTTATATTCAAGTCTTTAGAAATGGGAAGGCCTATGTCCAGCAGTGAGATATATATATAATGATCTAAGAAAAAAAAGTCAGATTGTTCTAGCAAATTGCTTCAATATGTGTAGTAAAATCATTCTCGAGTATATAATTTTCTTTAAAAGCCAATACCACTAGCTAATTTTTGGGTTAAGATTAAAAAATGATAAAATGGGCGAGAATCGACGTGGAATTATTAGGATATAAAATTAAAAAACAATTGATTAGTTCAATTTATTTTAGTTTTAAAAATCTTCAAAACAATATGATAATGACAATATTATTCCGGAAGAAATAAAACGATTTAAGTAGATGTCAACAACCTACGTATATACCATTTGAGACACGAATGTTTGTTCGCCACGCATACCAACACAAGATAATGACTCAAAACGGCAATTCAAGACAGAGTTTTTCATAAAACGAGGTATATGAGTCAAGAACATTGGAGCCATAAACATGAGAACACCCTACGCGCTCACCCCTTGCACGAAAAAGTCACCCCCGCACGTACGTACGTACACAAAAAAGGGCACCAGAGGGACGTTACGCATCCCAAGTAAGCGGAGCTCATTGCTGGGGTCTGCAGATGTCTTTAATGGCTTTAAATTATATGTAGAGAGAGCTAACTGCCGCCTTCGTTGGCGAGTAGGTGATAGATTGTACTCGGATATTGCCAGCTCTTACTTTCAGCTTATGTCAGCCTGGTACTGTAAGTGTTGAACTAAGCAAGGTCAAGATAAAGATTAAACTTAATTTATTATTTTAAAGCCATATTTTGATTGTAAAATGGTAATCACCTTTTTAGATATTCTAAGTTACGAAATAAAATTATATTTCATTGAATGTCTTAATATATATAATATGTATGTATATCCTAACAATATTGTTTGCGGCAAATAAAACATTTGCCATTTCGATAATTATTATAAAAGACGTGATTACTATTTGCATGAGGAGAATAACGAGTGTGGAGGGTGCAAGGGAAGTATGCCGAGATCGTAGCAGATGGAGATCTGTGGTCTCTGCCTACCCTTACGGGAGACAGGCGTGACGTTATGTATGTACGTCATTACAGCTTTAGCGCGAACTTATGACAGTAAGATTGTGCTTTTATTTAATTGTCATAAATATAGGTTTATTATTCGTTATATTGCATGTGTACATTTTGTTTAAGGAGTAGGCTTTTAACCTTACGAACTTTCACGTAGGAACTACGGAGGTTGACAACATTTTCCTACAGAATGAACACATTTGAATGGTTGACAAGAAAAGTAATTGTTTCGTTATAAAAAGTTATGTTAAAATTATATCCATAGCTATGTATGCATTCAAATACTGAGACAATTTTGGTAAAACAGCAAATTTTGGTGTAGTATACGAACTATTTTATCAAGACGTAAAGTACTACAGACTTCAAATTTATTGAGTACTGTTTACTGAAACCAACATTAATGAATCTTTTCAACTATTTTGTTAACCAAATCGTGACTTGGGCATTTATGTTTTTTTGATTTCTAGATTATAAGAACTATATCTAGTAGGTATGTTATTTCTCTGTCATAAATCAGAATTTGTAAGAAATATGAAATATTTGTTACAATTTTGCGGTGACTGGCAATCATAATAGTTGAACGCTAATCATTTGAACTCATTGCGTTAAACCCACGGTAGCAATGCTCACAGGCGACTGGGCACGATTTCGCGCGATTTCATTACGCGGAAAAAATGGAGAAATTGTAAAATAATGTCAATTACCGTGTACGGGGCTGGAGTCGCAGTAACTAACGATCGTCATTACCCATTGTCGTGATTGCGTAAATAGATACTATTTCGCGGGGTAGTGAGGTGGGGAGGGGCCGCTATGGTTTTCCGCTTCGCTCGACGTCGGTGCTCGTTAATGTAATCATATCTTTGTTTTGTGTTAAATAGGCGTTGTACTAACGACGTCTAATTTATTATTGTTTTTACTACGTTTTATAGCAAACACTTCTAAAAATTCCTCTGTTAGCAAAAGCTAAGCCACTTTCTTTGCCCAGAATAATAATATGTACTTACTTAGTTATGTATAATATGAGTGAAATCTATATATATAGAAATCAATTGCTGTTCGTTAGTCTTGCTACAACTCGAGAACGGCTGGACCGATTTGTCTAATTTTGGTTTTGAATTATTTTTGGAAATCCAGGGAAGGTTTAAAAGGCGAGTAAGTATGATAAAAATATTATGAATATAGTAAAAGCAACAATTTCCTTTTCCCTTAGAAACTATTCCTATCTGTCAAATATTCGAAGTTCGTCCCGTCATTCAGAAATGAATTAAATTTAAAAGTCGTTCAGAAATCAAATTAATTTCAAAAGTGAAGTTTTCTTTTTCATTTCTTTGGTGTACATTTGTAATTAAAAATAATAATAAAACCTAATTCATATCGAGCATTTTTTTATTGATTACGATTTCTTTTTGTTTCTGTTAAATTTTGACCACATTTTTTTACTAAAGTTGAAAAAATATTTAAACATTCTGCAATTATGGTTCTGCTTTTTTATTTATTGATTCTGAGCCGGTACGAAGTTTACCGGATCAGCTAGTATGTAATAAAATACATCATTGAATAGAATTGAAAATTTTGGTTACTTGTTACGTGTAACATGTGGTCCCTTGAACCGAGCGACGCACAATGTGGAGTGGAGTGGACTGAGCATTGTTTTAGTTGACACAAAGTTGCGGATGCGTCCGTCGCGCACGATCGCCCACGCGGGCCCCGGCTCTTTATTTTTATGTTACGCTCAGACACAATGTTACATTTTCATTCATATACTTTTCCTTGAATAAATTTTATTTATTTCATGCGAGAATAACAGCTTATTCCACGATATATTCTTATCAGACAGTTGTATATCAATTAAGCCAATTACTACTCATATAAAAATAAATATATTTAACAATAAGTTAAGAGCAGTACGTTATAAAATTAAGACAATACAAAAGTCAAAGTTAAATGTATATAAAAGGGAAAACAATCAGTAATGACATCATTAAATGTTAGATTTCGTATTTAGGCTAATTGTTTGTTCATGTACGCACGCGGACGCGATCGTGTATGTATGTATGGTTAAGTGATTGTATGTGTGTATGTCTGTGTGACACATTCAAGTATAATATAGATAGGCGCTTATTAAAAATTAAAATATATCTACATTCACAACATCTATTTATTAAATGATTTAAATTAAATTTAATATGTATGTAATAAGCGTATAGTAAGTAACTCAGGTTATGATGAGAATTATGCTAGAAGTTTCACTGGTGGATATGACTCGAAGTGAGGAAATCCACCGAAGAATTAGTGTCACTGACATTGTTTTTCGAGTTCGCATACTAAAATAGTGGTGATCTGAATGGTGCTCAGTTTTGATGGACTGAAAACGTCTTTCGGCGTAAACGTATTAACTGACCACCATTGCAGTAAGCGAGTGCAGGAATGAAGACGCGTCTGGGCGAATGTAGTGTGAAAGGCTCCTTGACTAGATGACGGATGACTATATATTGTTATATATAGAAGATAGTGATGGTTTACGCAAGGCTGCTGGCAGAAATATGGATGAGTGTAGCCGAAGATTTGGATATATTGTACGCCTTGAGGAAGAATTATATCCAGCAATTGACTTCCGCATGTTAATGTTTGAATATGAATTAGTTTAACAACTAAGATATATCTAGCTAAAATCAAAATTATGGATAATGTGTTTTCAAAGTTTCGAAATAGATGTGAAAGAAAAATATTATTTTATTTGTATAATATTGTTTATTTTTATTAAATAATTATACTTACATTTTAAAAGTAGAAAGTTTCGTTTCATAGCTAATAAGATGTATTGTACTTTTTGTGCTCACCTTCTGTAACAAAAGAAAATTCTTTGCTTATTATATAAATTTCTCATAATGTCGAAAAAATAATTTTGATACCGTAAACTTTACAAAACAAAAAAAAAATGTCCAAATAACAATTTTATTGTGTTTCGGGAAAATAATACCGCTCTCCCCATTTCACATGATCTCTACAATCGAAGCAACGGTGTCTTTGAGGGAGATATTCTAAAATATGTGCGACAATTATCGATACACAACGTTAATAGTCTCCTTACATTGTGGAGAATACTGAAGATGGCAAAAAAGTCCCCTTAATGTCGGAAGATTTATTCGCAAATTACTTATAAATTTCGTCTCCGATCTCGTCTAGTTAGTACATCGGGCTCGCCTTTAAAAATGTATTTAAAACGTCGCCTTGCAAAATGATTTATTATACACGGTGTGTCATAAATTTGTCCTCTTGGACTTAAACTTTAGGGGAGCAATAAATATTAAACGAAGCGTTGCACTTCGTCTGTATCGAGTGGTCGAAATTGAGACGTACCTATTTAATTATGTAAATTTAATTTGTTATTTTTTTATAATCAACTCTGATAACTTTCAGACTTAGCAAACTAACGTAATAATGAACTGATTAGTAGAGGAGTGCTGGAGTGGAGATGGCATTTTGGAAAAAATAGTGCTGGATGCTTCCAGGATAGATAAAGCAATGATCTCCCTAGGGTGGCTATAAGAAATTGGATTCATCAATTTGAAGATCTTTTTGGGGGAGGCCTGTCTATGTCTAGTCACTACTGACTCTCAGACAGCCCACTAACTGTCAGAGGCTGGCGAGCAGAGAGGTGTGAGTGGCTATTTATAATCTGTAATATTTAATTAAAAACACTGATACTTGTGGTAACCTTAATAATTCAAGCTTTTTTTAACTATATTTATACAAATAATTTGGAGTTTGCTTTCCTATCTCAAAAAAAATTTACTGTGAAACATTCACGGCTTTGTCTTTCTGAGATTTTATTAGAATCTAAGTTATTACTGACACGATCTTGGATTCTACCATTAGGATATGTTTCAATATAACTTTAATTATTATTATTTTTAACCATTAGAATATTAAGCTAATAATTATTTTGATAGGCAAATATGGTTTATATCAATAGCAATAATTTAACGCACGACTTTTACTGCTTCTAATTTTATTTTCATAATTTTTTTATGCGATAGGTAGGCAAATGAGCAAGCGTGTCGCCAGATGGAAAGCAATCAACGCTGCTCATAGGCATCTGCAACACCTTAGTCATTGCAAATATGTTGCTAGCCTTTAAAGGTTCCAATGTCGTTTAGGTTCAGAAATACCGCTGAGGGCAGCTGGTTCCATAGTAGTAGCAGTGGTGGTAGGTGGTATGAAATTTCGAAATAACGCACCGTGTTAAATTTGCTTCAGTGTTAGCATCTGCCTTCTAAAGTTAATAGTTTGGGATCGTAGTAAAAAAAAAAAGTTTTGAATCAATATTTTAATTCATATTAATATTTCAAATAAAAGCGTTGAGACGACAGTGTCAAAAACATAAAAAACTTCGGAAAGAGATATTGATCAGTTTTTATTTACAAAAGTATAAGGAAACACAACGTGAACTTACAAATGAGATAATGTTATTTTATCCTATAGCAAATTACAGGATGGGACGTGAGTTAAAGTAATAATATACCTGGGAATATTCATGTTGCGCTCCAATACGCATGCGTTAATTTATGCAAGATGATCTAACGCTTTTTATTTATAAAAAAAAAAAAAACAACAAAGGCCTTCGTCAAAAATTGCGATCGGCGGTGTCACCCAACACTTCCTTAGGGAGACGGAGAGAAAACCCATCAACCCTAACCTGACGTGTCATTCATTGTGAACTTCTTATTTTGTCGCTTAAAGGATTTTTTTAAACACAATCGGCACTGAACAAAAACTGTCTAATTGTAACAGTTTTTTCGCAATGAAATTTTAAGGTCGATTATTTTTGCTATTGTGAATTTTTAAAAGGAATGTTTTTAGCTTTGTGAAATGCTAGCATTGATTGACGTTTGAGGATTTGGATCAACATTTTGTTTATAAGTTGACTGTACTATTGATTTATATTTTATAAATTATTTTTTTTTCATCATGCAACTTACTATGCCATAAAGCATCAATGCGTATTAGTAAAATGTCCAAAATAACTTATAAATATAACTTTGCAATTGAAGAGTCTAAAAAGTACACGTTCTTATTGCAGAAAAATGTAAAAAATCAAATCGTTTTTTTTGGCCCTCCAATAAATTGTCTTGTGCTTCTTACTAGCTTTTAAAATTTGCAGTCTTTATAGACAGAGTTTTTATCTATCCGTTTATTTTAAATCACATCCTTCCAATATAACAGGGTTCCTTTCCCAATGCCTATTTAGTACTTTATTACTTAGTCAACTGTTAGCGAAATCCCACCATTTTGATATGTCGAGTTAGTAATAAACAAATACTTTAAGTAATTACACACACACACACATACACAAACACACAAACCTGTATACATACAGGTTTCTACCTTTCATTATTGAAACTTAATTCATATATTATTATGTTATTTTTGTTTTTAATTTTTTATACATACATATTTGATATTTGTTTTCTAAGAATGTATTATTAACTAAAATAAGACACTACTTTCCCTATAAAACACAGGGTATCCTAGTGTGGGATCTAGAGTCCTGTACCATATGTACAATTATTAAAAACAAAGACATTATTATTATTATAATAATTAGGTAGTCCCAAAATTTATCGAATTACATACACACCTGCTTAAACGGAGGTGAAACTTTTATAACATGTTATTAAACATATTCGATCGATTGGAAAGGGTTCCATCACCAAAGGAACGTACAATGTTTGTTCACAAAGGAGATCCGGTCCGATCCGAGAATTCTATTATTTATAGTTTCCGATCAAAGTTTGAATACGCCTTAATTATCGGCTTTATTTTGTCGCACCCTTGAGTGTGTTCTTTAAAAACTTTCACCACCATGGGGACTTTCACACTGTTTAATTTTTAAACGAACTAAAGTATATTAGTTTAATATTATTATAAGACATGCGGTTAAGGGTAATTTACAATCTTTTTGTTCTTCATTGTGCGTCGATGATACAAATTATCATGTTTCAACCGAATCTTGTTCAACCAAGATTATTTTGTCATTCAAAGAATTAATTTCATACTGTATAGTTAATTTCAAACTGTGTAGTAGTACAGTAGTAAATATAAAATTAACAATTTAAGAGCAGTTTCCTACGTGTTTCCTTGAATATTCCGAAGAGGCGATGGAAGTATTTTTGCAAAAACCTCTTTTTTGTTTTTTTATTCTTAATTTTAGCTTTAATTAAATTATATTTATAAATATATTATTAAATGTTCAGCAGCGCCTATCTTCCATAGTACAGAGTCGCATGTTTTCCTTCTTTGGGCACGTGTCTCGGCGCGATAACACCTCCATCGAGCGCCTGGTAGTATAAGGAAAAGTGGAAGGAACCTGAGCACGTGGCAGATTTCCGATGTGATGGACGGACCAGATGAAGACCGCTCTCACATAGCCCCCTACATGAATGCATGAAGAAGTAGCCGTGAGGGATGAATGGCGGTGTCTGTTTGAACAGGCCACAACTATAAATAAGGACCACGACAGCTCTGCCAAGAGCATGACGACATAGAAGAAGAATCATTAAATAATAATAAACATATATCACTTTATAATGTCTCATAGCATTTAAGAAATCAATTTTCTTCTTCTTTTTATATAGAGTCTGATTGACGGAAATTTCTCAATCCTGCAAAAATTACAGCTAGATTTTTGTGTTACTGAGCTGTCTGGGATAATATATACACATGTATACATGACTAGACTAGACGAGTAGAAAGAAGTCTTTAATCAAACTTTAACGCTTATCTCTATAATAATGGTATAGAAATAAATAAATTTCGGTGGGTAGTTTTTAAATAAGCCCGAAATTGTTTTGAAAGGTGTTCAGTAAGCGTGAAGATTTTGCAAGGATTCGTCGGGCTCATATCAACGTATTTCTTCAGCTGTGATTCTCAACATGTATGTGAAGTCTTTTTGATGATCCAATATAGTTTCAAATAATAAATATGTATAATTGACCTTATTACAGTAATTGTTTTAAATTACTTTAAATAAAATGAATAAACATTTTTCTTTGGAAAAGAGTGGTTAGCTGTTTGCTTTTGGTGTTAAGAATTCTTGTTCGAAGAAATTTTACTTGTATGGCCTAATTCGACATATTGGTCTTCATTTTCTTCAATTTCTTCAATCTTCATTTCGAAAAATTATGTGAGAAAATCTAATTGCGGTGCTATGTTTTTTGTTGTATTCTCTTCTAAGTAAAAATAATAACAAAAATATATGTATTAATTGCCTCCGATGAATTTCAAAAATGTAAAATAGTCTTGGGGACTAAAGGTATAAAAATTATAACCAACATGATTCTTTACATTTTATATGTTTTAATCAACAATATTGTGTTCATTTTAATTCATTACTTATGTTTATTCAAGGAAACTAATTTTTTATATAAATTTTATTAATAGAGACTTTGAGAACAAATGGTCTTTGAGTGTAGCTTTGTACGCATTGATTGATACCACAAAGATCTACAGAGTTTACTGTAACATTGTAAGCGATATATTTATATTATTATCGTAGCCCCCCGGTGGATGTATTGAACGAGAACTTTTTAATCCGAAACCAATGTATGTGTTTAGATTTATATTTGGGGTTAAGAAAGACCTCATAGTAAACTTTATACAAATAAGTTGAAAAATTGCCAAATGGTGAACTTCTTGAAGATAATTTTTCATATAGAGACTTCAATAGAGTTATTAATGATGTTTGTTTTGTGTGGTTAGTTTGTGAGATTGTTAATAAAACTTGGAGCGTGCAAGGAACCATAATATTAATTTTTTAAAGGGTTACACAAGCAGTTACATGTAGTACTGTTAATCAGTTAAAAAATTTAATGTTTAAAATTTAATTCCATCTATCTGAGCTTAGGGGTTGTTGTTACAGTCCAATATCATAAGTCCAATATAATAAGCTTACATTTTTTTATGGGATAGGAGGGCAAACGAGCAAGCGTGTCGCCTGATAGAAGCAATCAACGCTGCCCATAGACTACCGCGACACCGCAGGAGTATTATCGAAGAAGACACATCTATAACGCCCCTAGTATTGCAGATGCCAATGGACTGTCAATAGTTAGTAACCGCTTACCTGTTTAGTACATATACATTCCTACTTGTATGAAACGATAGCTTAAGTTTTTCACTGAAATATATTGGTTTATTTAACAGCTATGAAAGTAACATTAACATGCGTGCTATAAAAACCGTTACAATTTTATAGCACCACTATGATAACTTCTTATCATTTTACACGCACCTAAGTTGACGTATCGAGAATTCAAAATGTTATGACATTGGAATCTGAACGCACCCTAACCGTCGCGGGCATCATAAAATAACCATTTCTGACATGTTCTGACATGTTATATGGCACCGTAAAAAGTATATCCGCCATAGTTTGATGTACGGGTTAAATAGCCATCTAAACGCGTATTAAAATCGCACCGATACAAACTAGTCGAGTGGAAACCGTAAAAAATCAACTCGTAATGCAGACATATTAATCTAACAGAGTTATCTCTCTTTTAAAAAGGCGTTTAAAATTAAATCATTACTTTAATTAGTAATAAATTCTACTATTAGTTACATTTGAAGTCAACAGATAATTTAATTAATTTAAATTATTTTTAAAAATCTCACTGAATGTTTAATGAAAAAGTTATTATTGAAATATAAATCTAAACTTTACAATGTCTTCAAAAACTTTGAGTTATTGAAATTTTTGAAAGTCACCTAATGTAAGGAGTTTTTTTCCGGACTTCTAAATAAGACTTTAAAAAGTATATGATACTGAATGAATATATTTATTGTTTATTTCATGTTGGTTGCTATAACTATAATTAGGATTTTCATTGAGTTTGGAAATTAGGAATTAATTGTTAGGAGGCGTTGAAGATCTTCAAAGTAATACCACTTGATTGTTAAAAAATTACTTAAAAGAGTCTAAAATTATTTTTATATGTTGGGATTAAAATAATATTTTTTGAATTGGGATCTGGGATATTCTATTTGACACAACTTTTTAAAAAGAAATAAAATTTATTTTTGCACCATGCCCATTCTAGTATTTTTCTAAGTCTGTGTGCTGTACTAAATACAGTAGATCTTGCATCCAGGTAGCGGCTGGGATAAGCATGTGAAAATTGTGTGTTCAATACTCAAGAACCCATAAATAAGACATTAGCAGATCGTAACCCGCACTTTATTTAATTGCTAGCACGCTATTGTCAAATATTGTTTATGATCTAGGACAAAGTTCACTGTAGTATAACACACGTTAAAAAGTCTTCTATTAATATTTTATTTCAGACGAAGCTACAATGGAATGATAATTTTATTTAAGTAATTTAACGGAATTCACGAAACAAAGCGATCTATCATAATTCATAATAAGGTAAACACTTCCGAGAACGTCATAGATAAAACTATAATTACGATAAAAACACGTGTATTTTTTATTTGTATCGGTAAAAACATCGTTTCGGTAGGCCCCAAGCACCGGTCAAGTGTCAAAAAGGCGCGTGGAGCGGTCGAGATGGAGTGAGATAAGTATACCCCACCTGTGACGTTACGCTGTCCCTCTACTACCGTAAATGAGTACGTGGGAGAATTGCTACGTAAAAAAAGATGAATGTACATGATCAACAATGATACGGTTTTTCTACACTTATATTTAATTCATCTACTTCAACGTTAATATATATTGTTACGTTCTTCTTAAATTATAATACATATCGCTTTAAACATTAAACAGTGCATTATAATGTATTTATCTTAAATATTTATATTTAGCATTAATTAGCGTATTTAGCTTAAATGAAATACGTTATAGAATTTAAAACTTTTATTTTTGGAATAGAATTTAAAAATTAAAATTATTGATTGTTTAAATATAAAACTAAACGAAGATAAAATAAAGAACACACATAAACACACACATCTGCACACCTATAGTCTTTAATAATTTACTATCTTACTTAATCCATTTTTTATTATCAATAGTGTTTAATCTAATTGTTTGCTTTGTCTACTGTTTTGATATTTATGTTATAATACTTATGTATTATATTATTTACGAAGGGTGAAGCCTAGTTTCCCACAACACAGGGAATCCTAGTGTGGGATCTAGTATCCTGTAACATATGTAAACATTTTAAAAATAAAGATATTGTTATTATCTTATTTTAATCTTAATATATAAAAAAAAACAATTTTCACTGTTGGCGTACATGTTAATCTACGAAACCGCCCAACCGAATTCATTGAAATTTTGCAAGTGCGTATGGTTGGTTCCAGCTTGAAAGATTGAATGTTTAGGACTCGATTGATGGCATCGTTGTTGAAGTTTAAAAATCTATTTTTAAACGATTTATATAGCTTCTTAAATTTTTTTTAATATATTTCTTTTATTCGTTCCCGATTTATCGTAGCTATTTTCCTTTCCAGTCAGTGGCATGGAGCGTCCTGCTCGCAAGTCCAAGTTATGAAGGCACTAGGCTATATAATGCCATTTTACACAAAAATAATTATAACAGTATTGTTCAGAATAGTAAAAACGCATATTTTTTATGGGATAGGAAGGCAAACGAGCAGGCGTGTCACCTGATGGAAAGCTATCAACGTACCCACAGACATCCGCAGCGCCATAGGCAGTGCGGAATCGTTGCCGACCTTTAAGGAAAGTGTCATTATGGGAGTGGGAGGGGGAGGGTGTTGGTCCTCCAGAATTTAGCCGCTCACTATACGAAGCGCGGTAACTAAGCTACTACTCAGACGCCGGTTTTCTGTGGGAGTGTGGTACTTCCCCGGGCGAGCCGGCCCGTTCATGCTACAGACAAATATTGTGCCATTCTTGGCAAAGTATTCGTCTGCAGCGTGGCTCTATCACTATCAAAATACATATGTAAAACACACACTGTATTTCCTTTCAGTGGTAATAGAAATTAAATAATTAATTTTAAGATCTATACTTTGTGTTGTATTTTAATTCCTGGCTTGTTGGAAATTGAATTATTCTAAGCCTTTAAGGTTATTACAGGCTCATACATAGTAAGAAATGGTGCCGCGGCGTGAAAAAAGAAACCTAGGAACTTTTTTAAAGTTAAGCCTTTAGCAAGTGTCGCACGCGAGACTTACTGTGCACGTGTTCGATCGATATATCGAGCGAGTGTGAACACTGGGCCACGGACTTCCGGCGTCCGGCGTCCGGCGTCCGGCGCCGGATCGTGTCCCTCTCGGCACCGGCACTGACCCACGTCAATCCCCAACACTTTGCACGGCACACATGTATGTAGGTATTTGCGTGTGGAAGATATTGTACAAGGAGTAAGAATAAAGCTAGAAAGGATTTTCAGAAATACAAAGTATTAAATAAAATCACTACCGTCAATCAGAATATTAATCAGTGGTTAATTACTGGGTACTGGGTTCGTATGTTTTTCAGTATGTACATACAAATGTACATACAAATGTACATACTGAAAAACACACGAACCTCTAAGGAATGTCAGGTACAGACCTGAACTAAGAATTGTTTATATAGCAGGAGATAACATACTTACATACATTACATAAAAGAGATATTACAACTTCACATATCATAAAAACAATTTTTTTCATGGGATAGGATGGCAAACGAGCAAGCACGTCGCCTGATGGAAAGCAATCAACGCCGCCTATAGAGAGCTGCGACACCGTTGGAGTCGCGGCAGTGTTGCCGGCCTTTTAGGTATGTTGGATTCGAAGATGTTAATGCTGGTAGCCTATTGGCTTTAACAGCTTTATCGTATTTCAGGGAATCTGCGCAAATCGCAGACTCCATCGGCCTGACGCCGTGTCGGAGGTACACATATGTGTGTGTGCTGATTTTAAACTCGTTATGATTCTACGTTAAACATGTAGGGGAGGATTGAACTTTAGTAACTATAGTCCCTATTAGTCCCATAGACCCTTTTAGGTATGTGTAGGCTTGTTTTTTGAAGGTATAATTTTACTCGTGTTATGTATGTAACATACGTTTGTACCTACATTAGAATGAGTGTGTTTGTGTATGTTTGAGTGTGTGTGTGTCTTTAAGTGAAAGAGTCATTATATTTTCAAATTAGCGTTTCACATAACTAACTGCTGAAGTAAATATTGACAAAGTAGTGAAGGCTTTTATATACTATTCTATAGAAATGAATATAGATTTGCCGTTATTTAAGTAGGCAGTTAATATATTTCTACACGAGTGTATTAAAACTCTACGTATTTGATAGCTAATTGATAATCAAACGGAAACCTACACTATAGATCGATGTAATGAATGGCATCGGGTCCGGCGGTGGAGTGTCCGCCGCATCCGGCCTGGCGACCCACGTCCGTCAAGGCTTTCACTCTATTTAAACAATATTAAAATAATGCCCGCGTTTGACAGGGAACCAAAACTTAGTGGGCGCGCACATACGTTGGAAATCATTTGTATGTTTTAAAGTTACGATCGATAAATGTGTCTAGGTAATATATAAAAATTAATTATAAACGTGGGTGAAATCACGGAAAAAAGTTCTAAGAGTTTTTAGGAAAAGCCTTTGACTGGTTAAATGACCAGAGCATTCGAAAATCGACGCTATTGTTTTACAGACAGTCTGCAACGCTAAAATAAGCACAATTCAAGTACAATTTATAATATTATGAAAAAGTACTACACTTTTTCGTAATATTATATGTAATACGGAAAAATTTTGTCGGTCATTTTGTCATTGAAAAGAGAGATTTCGGAGAGATTATTTACATTTATAATATAAATATTAAACACTTTGTCTTGGTAAATTTATTATCCTTAATATCTCAAGTTTACCTAAAATATTTATTCATGTCAACGTTAGGTAGAAAGCAAATCGCTTAATTATTAATCTCTAATATTGAATCTAATAAAGTGGTGACCTTTGTAATATTCTTAGCCCGATGACGTATTAGAATGTTGATTGAATTAAGTAATTACATTGTATTTAATTACGGAGCTAGTTAATTTCCGAAGCCGTAGAGTGCTTGCAACAACATCGATAGGGTTTCCATCGGCCTCCCTCATTTACACTTGCAACTTGTCTGCAGTTTTATGATTATTTTATATAACTATAAATTCACCCGTATTTGCTTTTTGCTGCTTGCTTTTATTTGATTAACTTCAGATTTAAAATACAAATAAAATTGGAGTAAAATTATATTTTTTTTAGAATCGAAAACCGATAATTGCTTATGATATGCAAATTGAATTCAATAATTACAGTGATATATTTTCATATCTCTTATATATTCAACGACTTATCTAGAACAGCGTGGATATTATCTACTCGTTATTAAGAAGAGGCTTTGAATTGCTAGCTTGCAGGTTGCATGGTAATTATGATATTTCTTGTTCAATAACTAAAAAAATAAAAACAGTAAATATAAAAATATAAAATATCTTGTCTTGGACCAATTTTGAAATTGACTTACGCTCTACAAGAGCGTTAGTGGTTAACTTAAGCAAATTGAATGCCTCTATTTGAAATTCAGTGGCGGAAGGTCTTCATAACAAAGAGCTGCAAGTTATTGATAAAATAGTAAAGGCGTTAAATGCAAATCGTGACATTGCTTAGGTACTCAGAGATATGTTTTGCATACATTACCAAGCACGAGCCAATATTACAACTGTCTCGTGACATGGCCACGCGCTGTACATAATTTCTTCCTCTAAGGAAACATTTACATAACAGTGGTTCTTTTTGGGTATGCAAATGACTATCTACGGCTGACTAAGGAACGAGGGTGAGATAAGGGTTGGTAGCACTCATATGCAAAATTACATAATGTGAGGAAGTCTAACTTACAAATTGAATCTATATAAGAACTACTTAGCGTTTTATTACAAGCGTAACACCGATTATAATGTATAGTATATTTTAAATTTCTATTAATGCCATAGCACATGACAAATATTCTTATGAAGTTTATAGACGGTGTATATGTATCAATGTGTTCCAGGGTACTTGATAGTCGTATGCAAATCATGAAGACATGTTAGCACGCGTCTTTTTTTACTATTTAAATTAATGCAAAGAACTTAGTACCTGGAAGGAGATAATGGAATAAGAGAAAAAAAATGTACGACTCGTATGTTAATCTATGTGAGAAATAAATAAAACGTACGCAGTTGGTCTAAGCGCGAGCCAATACACACGAGTTATCCACGCGCCGTCTATTACGTAAATTTTCTTAATATGAAAGGGATAATATCTTTATAATATTTGGTTTAGACATTTGCATTACAAACACGGATGTTTTAAGTGAACATTTTAAAGAATATTATCTTTTTAGCTCGGTTTTATCATTTTTAAAGAACTTCAAGTTCGTCATCATTCTGACTATCACGAATAAAAGGCGTTCGGCAGTTTACTGCTGGAGAAGGATTTTTCTCAAGATGGGGCCACATAGCCCATGCAATGTGATTTTACACTACCCATCCAGAGTCTGCCAGCCGCCTTGCGCAAGTTGTCGCTACATGTCACTGGGAGACGTCCCACACTATATTTGCTAGGAAGTATCCTCCACTTCAGCACTTATTAAACGAGGTACCCCAGTTCAATTATTTTTAAATTAAAAACAAACTTTGTGATAGACTGGATGCGTGTAGCCGAAGATCTGGCTAAGTGGCGCGCGTTGAGTGAGGCCTATGTATGTCAAGCAGTGGACTGCCGCGGGCTGATATTGTATTGAGTGTGAGAAAATAAAGATTTTATTTATTAATTTACTAAACATTTAATATAATCAGACTTCATTAATATTTTTCTTACAAGCTAATAGCTTTTGATTAAAGATTTAAGTTTGATAATTTATTTTTTTTGTAAATTTTATTTTTCTAAATACTTTTTACCGTAAGATGAAAATAATGTTGAATAATCTTTGAAATCTTTTCAACGAATATTTTCATTTCTACACGTCACAATTATGTTGATAGTCAACGAAGCGGTGGTTGTATTTAAAAAATATATATATAATAGGTAGGCAAAACGTTTGCAGTTTTGCCTACATATTATTATTTTTTTTTAAAGCGTTGGCTGATGGAAAGTAATAAACACCACCCATAAATATCTAGAGGCATTGAGAGGCGTTGCCTTCGAAACTGTGTTACCTTCTTTTTGGGATTCCAATCTCTTATATATATATATATATATATATATATATATATATATATATATATATATATATATATATATATATATATATATAGTACTGGTAGGTCCAAATGGTAGGGGTGGAAGGGCTTTTCTTTTTGGTGAGTAGTGCTTTAGTAGTATTAATGGATTGGCGTATATGTTTACTTGTACAAGGGCTACTTATTGTTTAAAAAGCATTGAAAACTCAGCCTAATATTTTGGATATTATAATTAATATTTTTATTTGATGATATGCGAATATGTAAATCATTGGTGCCACTCGAAATCATTATAAAATCGTTACTAACTTTACTATTGTTGCATTTAAATTGCGGGAACCGTAACGGATCGATTGAACGTTTCGAAACACAACGTATTTGAATATTTTTTCAATCAATAACTGATATATGCAAATGTGCGACAAAAGATATTCGTACCGACTCAGTACGACAATGCCCCGACCGTTATCGCAACAATTTGAAATTTCGTCAAAGGTGCACCAGAAAATAATAATTGATCGAACGCTATTGTTAAGCATGATACACTATTGGGACCCTTTGCACACTGAGAGGTTGGGCGAATCCGTAAATTAACCTACGATAAGTCTAAATTTAATTTTACGTTCCGATACCTGCCCTTGTCGGACAAAAGTTTCGTAATCAAATTATGCAGCCGATGGCACTATTGTTGCCAATGTGCATAAATTTAGGGCATCACATTGTAGATATGTTCAAGGGTTAAGAGGAAGACACATAATAAGGGAGATATATTGAGAAGGTTATTGAGTGTACCACACTTGTGTGGGAAGTAGGTTAAAGCATGACTGTACTTATAATTTAATTGTTATTGATGTAATAGTTAAAGAGTTATTTGAAAATATATTTTTTTAACTTTAGTTAACGAACTCTCTGCAAGAATTGATTTTTTATATTATTAATTCAATTTTCCCCCGCCCGTTGTATATAATCCCCAGAAACCGAGTCGTCTAAGAGACAGGAACACCAATCAGATGTTTGTAAGAAATCTCACCCTTAGTGGAAACAACGCGAGTATCGTATTACAAAAAGTTCGTTATGAAAAGAAACCGTTACTATTACTAGAAGGGTATGACAATGCGGTAGAGGGTGATCCAATTTTAGTGAAATTCCGACTGTAGTAATGATATGGAGCACGGGCGTTGCATACTTTAGCGGGAGAAAAGAAATTTCGTAGACGTTCCAACATTGATATGTAGATGAGACGGCACAGGTAGGAAAGGGTGTTATTGAAATTAGAGATACACATATGAAATTTGAGAATATCGAATGATGATAGTGATCGGAGACGCACAGGGAATGTCGTTGCTAGCTTCAGACAGGTGGAACCCACCTATTTCAGGAAGTGTATAGAACGTTGACAGAAATATATCTTACGTATTACACTCAAGCTTTTGTACATTTATAATAAAGAACTGAAAAGTATAAAATTTTAAGAACTTTTTTAACTTATTAAACCTGTATTTCAAAATTTTGAAATTATAAGTACTGTGATTTTATTAATTTATATTTATATGGTTAGTTGATATATTGTCTATTTTGTGTTATAATGGGCCGGCTTGATTGGTAAAATAACACATTTAAGAAAACCGAATTATGAGCTTTGCCATTGCATTTTGTTCTGTGAGAACCGAAGTTTCAATCTGTTTTTTCTTCTCTCATCTTTATCTTATCTTCCACTCTCTTATCCTAACTCTACCTTTCTTTTCCATTACTTAACATCTGCAGTGCAACTGGTAACACACAAGTATCTGCAACATCAAGAATACTACAAATTAGTGTTCTTGATGTTACAGATACTTATGGGCGGTAGTATTATAGTTTATCAGATCAACATTCCTATAACCCACTTGTTTTTTGCCTACCTTTAAAAACCCCATCTATAAAAAAATTATGACAGGGTCTCCGTTCTATGAGTATTTAAATTTTTCTTGGGTCTACTTCCTTGACTAACGCCGCGTGCCATTTTTGTAAAAACCATACTTTGCATATGAAGAGTCCACGCGTGGAATTTGCATATCCACCACCCGTATTTTGACGTGCTGCCTTCTATATATTTTTTTATAATACCACATTAGATTTTCTTGGGATGGCGCGAGGAGCAAATTCATACTTTATTTAAATGGGGTAGGTACATGTCACGCGAGATATCTCTCGCGTATTTGCATAAGTCCGGCACGAGCTAATATTTTTGCATATGAAGATAACACTTCGTCAGAAGTGTGGTTTGCATTATTGGCTGGAGGTATTCTTTGATAGATTCCCTTTGTTTTAATTTCCTCTTTTTAAAAAGTGTATATATTTTTTGTATATAAATAACTTTAAAAGTTATACTATACACTCTAGTTGTTGGCAGCTAGGTTTTTGGTAGTTTTTCTCTTTCTTATATTATAATAGCTTATTATATTATAAAAGCATTCCTATTTATCCTTAATATAAATTTAATATTTTACTCTTATTTTCATCTTTTTGAAAAAATGTTTACTAGAATTTTTGTTAACTAGTCTTGTTACTGTTTTTCATACAGTGAATGTAGCGATCTGAAGATCCAATTCCTTTTCTTTTTCTTGATTTACCATTCTTCTTCTCTTACCATTACTTCCTTCTTCCCCTCCCATTAAATCTTTCTTTCTATTTTATTATTCATATTTTTACTTTACCTAACGTAACGTAACGTATCCGTACCACAGAAATCTATAGGCAGCGGTTGCTTGCAAATCTTTTCGATATAAAAACAGAAATCGTATCTATGTATCGATAGCTTATAAATTCCGCAATAAAAACAGGTTAAAAACTTTCATTTCAACTTCATAGCTATTTCATTGCACCAAATCCGGATGATTGCGAATTTAAAAACGAAAAGGGAGTAAGAAAAATTTGCTTGAGAACCATAGCAATTTGTCAGTGTTCCACATCGGGTCGAGCTCAGTCAATAATAAAAATATTTCAACTTTTTTTCTCCTTTTCGGCAAATATAGAACACGCGAAGCTTCGCGGGTTACATTTTGTAGAAACCGAAGACGTATACATTGCAGCTTATTCGTTTTGTAGTTCAAAACGACTACAGTAATTGTTTTCTTACCATCCTATTTCGTATATGTTTTTGTTTGTTTGATCTATGGAAAAGTAAAGAGCCCAAAAACTTAAATCACAACATTGTACTAGAGAGGGTGGATGTCATGAGATCTTGTTACAGAAGAGACCAAATAACTGACTCACTGCAGATTCAGAAAGCTTTGCGAGACACGGGTTTGAAGTTGGCATTATTTACATCAAACTTACCATTACAGGTCATGATCCTTAGAACTGAGAGAAGGAATCAGAGGAAGATAATTCATGATAGTTAGTGAAATAGTGCAACTTCAAAACCTAGTAAGAAACACCAGACATTTTATAGTGGAGGCAAAAAATAACTTGGTTTTTTAAATATATCTGCATTATACGGCTAGGATTTTCTATTTAAAAAAAAAACAATTTCTAATAATAAGAATAAAAAAATATATAAAAGAAATTTGGCAACACGAGTCGATGCTTTGTGCAATTTCAAAAATGAAGAGGTCAGAAGATTCTTTCCGAAGAAATCGTAAAGGCTATATAGAGTATACAACGCCATTCCACGTAAGAAAAATATGTCCATTATTTTACTGTTTTTTTATGGTCCCTATACCATAAAAAAAACAGTAAAATAATGGACATATTTTTCTTAAATTAGGCAAACGAGCAAGCTTGTCGCCTGATGAACACAACATCAAATACATTACAGGCATTGCCAGGCTTTGAAGTGTGAAGATGTTTGTTTTATGAAGGTTCCAATATCGTATCGGTTTGGAAATACTGCTGCAGGTGGCTGGTTTACAAAGTAGTGGTGCGTGGTGTGATGTTTTAGAAAACACGAATCATACTGGATTCGTCATTCATGGGGATGAAACTTCTATTTGGCGCGTTATCATTTATTAAATTAAAGTTTAGTCAAATATAAGGAAAATTCGACACATTTGTATCTGTATTATGTTTAATCTTTGAGATCATTCAAACGATAGTTAAATGTAACAATAATAGTCATATCTAAATAATATTGGCAATGAACGCGCCATTTGGAGCGATTTGCCAAGAGCACGGAAACGGCTTCCGGTGGACGAGCGCTAGTAATACTGTCTTTATTTGGGATATTGCTGTTTTCATTATATCGTTTGAACTCTTTCCTTAGCTCTTATAATTGACAGTGAAACTTAAATTGGTAAAAATATGTCATAAGTGCTTTATTCAGTAAAAGTTCATAATTTCTATTACGAAAGAAATATCAATTAACAAAAGCTTAATAAAATTTTGTGATTTGTTAATTATTCTTCCATACTATATTTTAATTGATTCTAAACTGCTAAATTCGGGGCTCTCTATTCCTGTTAAAATGGATATTAATTCACCACACTTATCCCACGTGGATTGGTGTGGTAACCAGACTCGTAATAAATATCAGTAGGCTATCCATAGAATCGAACCCCTGACCATTGACTACGTTAGTGGCAACCCGAATGACTGTTGTGAACGAATGACCGAAGTGGTTGACTTCAGTCATTCATTCACAACAGTCATTCGGTTATCGTAAACAGCTATGTCAGTGATATTGATTCTTTTGCGTATTTCTTCTTTTGGAATCATGTCCATCATAGAAACTCGGAGCATAGTGGACAAGAGAAAAATAGTGTGCGAAACCGATTCGGCCAAATGGAAGGACACTTCGCATTAAGCTAGTAATTGATCGCGTTTCAGTTTCGCCAACTTCATGCAGTAGTAGTGGATAGATTTTCTTTTAAATCAATTATATTAATAAATAATACTAATGGCTCCCATACTTATGGGTTAAAAGTTGTGCCTGCGCTTATGTCATCGAATGTTCAACATTTGCACGTACGACAATTTTCGTAAAACATACCCTAGCCAAATATATTTAGGTCTATTAACGTATATTCAAGAAACAAATAATAAAAATTCAAGCGATATTTTATATTATTTTTAGAAAAAAAGAAAGTAATATAAATATAATATATGAAAGTCATTATCTCGTTTCACAATATTTAGTATATTCTATTAATACTCGTATACGATTGTGTTTTATATTTTATATATTTTGTATTTATAGCAATCCAACAAGGCGCTCGGGAACTACAGCAAAAATTAATCAAATCAACTAACCCCAACCTACTACTTTCCGATATAATTAACGCATGCTTGTATGCGTGATGGACAATACGTAATCTTTACATGTGTGCGATAATGAACGATTATAGGAAACCTAGCTTTGCTTGAGAGTTGTTATATCTATAATAATGCAATGCTAATTAGAACCTTTTATCGTTACGTTAAGGTCGGTAATATGAATGCTTGAGAGGTTTATGAAGCGTTACGCTTTCGGCGGTGTCACTGTGAGTTGTTGTTTCTTGGTGTGGGTTGATGAGTCACATTTTTTTTGTTTTGTGGGTAAGGCGTTAGGGTGCTCGCGTGGGGTGGTAGTACCCCTTGCTTGGCGCAACCCCATCTTATTAATCAGTGAAGTACCGGCCGTCTCTTCACATGTCTGTAATATTCGCGTCTCGTTAAAAATCCGACAAGTCTTACTGACCATAGGACAAAGACCGTGAGTTAAGGTTTTAACGTATCGTTGATATAATTACTACGACATCTAGAAAAACCAAGTAGTCTGCTCTTGGAGGGTACAGTCTAAGGATATGGAGTGTGAGATTCAAAGAATTCTCATGTAGGTTAAGAGTATAAGCTGTTTATTACAAGTTATTAGTTCAGAAATATTTGTGCTTGCGTTACGTGGCATAAAATAAGCTTTGAGATCTGGTCCTTGAATTCCTTAACGTTTTATTTATAACATTACTGGCTATAAACTCGAAGCTTCTATCGCATCGAATGTGGTACCTACACCTTTGTCTAAATTTTTCACAAGAAGCTAAACATTAGCTTGTTTCCATCATCACCGACTAGGCTATTATTGTGCTTGTTGTTATATGTATGTTTTAATTAACATTATTCCATGTTTCGAACTGCTAGCGGCTGTATCGAGCGATGGGACAACATAAAGATTTAATTGTGATTTTATTTTCTATTATAACAATAATGTTATGTTTATAATTAAAGCATAATGTAAACATTATTTAATAATGAAAACAAATAATGATATTAATCAGTGACCAGTAACAGTGTACTGGGCGTGGAACGTTCAGGGTTCTAATCACAAAACACAATGAGGAATTAAATTTTAACGCGGCTCGTAACTGTTGAAACTTTGTCATGTTCAAATGAATAATTATAGAAAATTATAACCGTCCCTTTATGGACGCCATTAGAGTGTCAAGCGAGGTGTTCGTGGCAGTTACGCAGTTAGCCCCTATAATTAAACATCGACGACGAACGTATCGACTAAACAATCAATAGCCGCCTGATCTATAGAAAAGAATACAAAAGCTCGAGTAGATAACAATCCATACACCTTCGTCCCCCGCACGTCGCCCTCATTAATAATATAGCCCCCCCTTTTCACTAATTATGTGTGTTGCGAATGCAAGCACCAACACTATCGTAAATGCGTATGTGAATTCCGCATTCACACGCACACATGCACGTCTTAATGGGCAGTGATGGCCCGCATTAAAAGTATTAAAGAAAAAAATAAAATCAATAGTATCGGAGTCATAGCGAGCTGGATTTAGTTATTTTCTTTGTTTCGTGAGGGTACCGATCGCGTGTCTTTCGGCTGTTGTGATTGCTGAAATGTTAATCGGTGTTGGGAGTTCGGGAGATTTTATTAGGGGAGACTTAAATTTCTTCGAATTTAAGTCAAACGTTCGAGTAAAGAGGTTAGATTAGTGCCAAAGTTTGTAATGACAAGTGGATTTTGGGCCGCGCGAAATTGTTCGTACCTTACTTCATGGAGTCGTTATTTAAAAAAAAGTTTTAAAGAAGTTTGACATAACCCTTGATGGAAAGTAAACTTGATACATTAACTCATTAAAATCACATTTTTCCTTTGATAATTCATATCTGACTATCGAAAAGGTTCAAAAGTTCAATCAAACTATAGATATATTTGTATCGCGTATGAGTAATTATTTTAAGTTTAGTAGGTAAGGTAAGGTTGATCCTGAAGATAAAAAGACAAGTCTTTTTATAATGGAATTCAAGACACAGGGAACCTAAGTATGGGTAAAACCTTTTATTTATATAATGTAAAATTTTTTGTGGTGGTGGTGATGGTAAGTTATCACCCGAAGTCTAAATCTGTGATTACGGGTTTAATTAGCACATCGGTATAAATACATCTATGGCCTACTAGTATTCATTTGAGTTTGGGTGTCACGCCAATCCACCTTGGAAAAGCGTGGTGGGCTAATGTTTACTACGCAATGTAATACATGTTGTATGCCACTGCTTGAGGCTTTTCGTATCTATATATGTACATATAGGATATTTTACAGCCTATGCTATTAAGTACAATATTTGGAATATTTTGTACTTAAAATATAAAATATTCCATTTCATAAAACTTAGGGCACAGAACAAAATATACATATTTCTATCTTCCTCCTGTATAGTGTTAATAATTAAAATTAAGAAGTGTTTTTACAATAATCTAAATTTCTCTTAACGTAGCGCACAGAGAAATGAATGTTACGAGGCCAATTTATTTGAGTACGAGATGTTCTCTATAGTGTGTGTGCATTGGGTTGGGTCGCGTGCGTTCTACGCGTGTGTGGGTGTCTGCTTGGGCAAGGTCAGGGTTGCGCTCTATCTGATCAATGGCCAACCTGATTCGCCAATCGGTCAAATGCCTAATCGGTGTTACATTTAAAAAAAGAACTAATTCTGGAATTAATCAATTTAAGGATACTAAATATAAGTGCTATACAGTGTATTTTATAAAAGACGTAAGAAAAATATATGTGATGATAGGAATATCATCATCGACAATTGTCTGCGGCAGTATACTGCTGGACATACTGATACAGAGACCATGTGGTGCTTCACAGCTATATGGAGCAAGCATCTGCACAGGTTGGCTGGCAGAAACTGGATACGCGAAGTATTTATAATATAGAATATTACTGCAAATATTTGCAGCAATATTCTATATAGATTGGTAAATCTGTATCGGGCAGTAGATGCCAATTAATTTTTGTTATTTTATTAATTAATTGAATGAGCAATTGACATTTATATCGCCCTCGGGCCACAGCTTATTTCGCCAACTCACGGGATATAAAAAAGCGACGGGCCGCCGCGTCCTAATAGGAACTGTGTAATTAATCACTTGAATAATCAGTGTGACGAATAAAAGCAGTGTAATGAACCGTTTCCTTCAATCGATCGACGTGACGTCATCGGCAATTTGAATGCCAAGTCACTGGCCAACAAAATTTATATTTTTATTTCCTGATAGATATTATGTTATTGATTATTGATATAAATAATTATCTTAATTTGTTTCTTCTTCTTTCCTGATGGCAATTAGGTATAATTATTATGCCAGTGTCAAGTAAAATATTATAACAACAAGTATTTCGTACTGTACTAAGTCAGCGTGTCACGTTGTTTTGATACTGGCCATCCTATTAAAACATTTTATGGACTTTTACATTCAACTTAAATAGCCGCGATACACGTATTTATTTCATTTCAGTCACTTATGTCACTTATAACTATAGTGCATAATAAATCATCAGAATTAAAGAATATAATTGACAGCGACATAACAACGAAAATTAAATAAAAACACAAAACAACTAATTTTAAATTAGCCCAAAACGTCCCTAAGTTCTGTTATTTTTGTGATTTTATTTTGTTTTTTTTTTTAATAACAGACTATATAGATACAATAAATAGCTATTAAAAATTTGATAGGTTTTCCCATGTGAAAAAAATCGATAGTTTTCCTCAGCTAACTCGACGAGGGATGGGGTGATGTCTGTTTCTCGTGGGGTAGAAAAAAGTGAAAAGCAATCAGTGTGGCGTAATTAGTGCGTTGTAAGTATGGGGCGCGTTACCATGGTAACGGCGTTGGTGTCGATACCCGTTGCTTACCCGTCGTGTTAATTTCCAACGGAATTAATCGAATCAAGCAGCCGCTCGATATCGATTCGTGGGATTGAAATAAAGTTTGCCGTCACTATTTACACATGCAATGTTTGTGAATATTCTGAGCTGTGGATAGGATATCTAGGTTAAAATTCGCATTACCTTACATATAAAAACATGTTTATGAAGGTAAAAAATGAATGTATTATGACATTTACAATAGATAAAAAATTATACAAACTAACTTCTTCACTTTTTTTCTACTTCTGAGGGAATAAATGCTACACCCACCACACTTGTTCAAGATTGCTGGATTACTCAGAATCGTTATGAATACAGGTATTGTAAAAAAATATAGGCCATACGTATTATTATGTATTTATCTTAATGAAAAATGGAATTATATTGTTTATATTATTTTTTCTTTTTTTTTATTATCAAAAATAATATGTATAGACGAGAATATATATGATTGTATTTTTAGTTTTTACCTAACCAGAAATTACTGCGACCATCTTTTGAACTACCTCCTGTATTCAAAAATTCGATAATTTATTGCCGAAATAATATAATTACGGTCTACTGACGGGACGGATTGGCTGAGACCGGAAATTCCAAATTACTGGAGAAATTAAAGCGGAAACATTTGGCCACCGCCGCTAGCAAGATGGCGCGCCGCCGGTTATTGTGTTCGTTCGATTTTTGAATAATATTCGTTGTCGCCTCTAATTATTTGTTTAATCGATAATGACCGTTTTAGGCGAGCAGTGGATTTTCACTTTTATAATTAATTAATGAGTAGTCTTCCTAAAAAGTATAGTTAATGTCGTCTTGCTTAGTTAAATAATAAAAAATACTGGTAAACAATATATTTTATTATTTAATAAGTTTCATATTTGTAATTACTTCATCCTTTTTGTATGTGGGTCACCTGATTGTTTTTCATGGACACAAACGTATATCTCTTGAATACTAACATTATAAATGGAAGTTGATATTAAAAGTGTTTGAACCCCAATAAGACACCAAATCAGATTAGTCCGTCTAGACAGATAAAGGCAAAGTTTACAATGACTTCTATTTCCTTTGAATAAAATCTGCTAATCGGAAAGGAGTTTTGTGCGAGCAACGGGATTAGGCATCGCGTGCATCCAATTCAATAAGTCTGAGTGAACCCAAACTTTTTAATTTTCGCGAACTGGCTATGGTATCTACTTATACATTTTAGTGTGTAATATTTTATTATTGTTAATAAGCAGATACCATTTACATTTAACTTGGAGTGATTTGATTAAGTCTCGCTTATAAACATGATATTACATAAGGTCAAATGATTTGTGCAATGAGAGAATAAACCTTAGAATAGTGATTGTAAAGAATTATTATAATTTTTTCAATAAATATTTAAACGAATAATCTAAACAAATATCAATGAAACATAAATCAACAATAAAAAAAGGTATTTTTGTTGAATCCTTATAAAATTAACAAGTAGTTTAAGCATAAATTATTAAATTTATTTTTAACTTACTCGTACTTTAATCGTAAATTAGAAAGTACTGTTTTATATAAAACAGACTATAGTATTTCTTATTGGATTTATTCTGAATAAAAAAAAATTAAAAGTCTCTTTTTTCCAAATATTATATATTTAAATAAATAAAATTTGACTTTATTTTACAAAATTGTGGAAACAAAATTATTTTTATTTCATTTTTTAAATTAAATAAATACTTTTATTATTAAAAATTATGGTTATGTTTACATTTTTAACCTATATTAATATATATTTCACTGTTTTTTTAAGCCTCAGCCGAATCGGCCTTCCGGTTTCTCGGTAATTGGACATTGGCAGAACACAAGAAAATGCCTATATAAAACATAATTGTCATTGGAGTCCGACGATAAAAAGTAAATCAATTTTTTAAGAATTCATATTGGTAATAAAATATCATTAAAATAATATAACAAAAAACGAAATTTTTTTTTTTAAAATATCAATTAAAATATAAAAAAAAATAAAGAAAATAAAGTAAGATAAGAAATAAAAATCTTTAGTAGAGCGCTTAATTTGGTGTGTGCATGGTATTATGTGAATTCCTTATTGGAGAATAAGCAAAGGTAAGCTAGTGTTTCATAATTGTGGACAGACGTCGATTTATAGGTCTGAATTGATAAAGGTTAAACTTTGCGAATAAAACAATGAATCACGAGATAAAAGAATGCCATGCAGCCACGACACGGGCACGCGGTGGCTGCGCTAATAAATCATATAAAAATAAATCACTCAAGAGGTTCAAATGTGAAATACTTTCTCTAAACAAAAGGGCATTGTGTATGCAAAAATGCATTCCACTGCGAATATTTTTCGTCGCCTACCTGCCGCCCCTTATTATTTTTTTATTTTATTCGAGTAACATTTACAGTGCTTCGATTTATCGATAAATCTTAATATGCGAAACCGTCGTGTACCTCGATCACGATTGGATTTTTGGTAAACAAAAGGCTTGAACTTTTAAAAGAATTATTATTTTATTACCTTTTAACTTATCATAAATTGTTTTATTTTAATACAGTGTTAATTATTTTTTGTGTAAAAAGACTGGCAATGTTCTGGTATTAGAAGGAAAATAAAATGATTTTTTTTAAATATATAAACTAAGGTAATAGTGCTCGTGCTTTGAAAATATGATTCACATCAGTAGTCCATCATGGGAAAATTGAACCCTAAACCTTAGATCGTAAGTGCAATTCTTATCCATTTTATTGCCTATATAAAGCCTGAATCGCTTATTTAAGATGTTTATATGAGTATAGTCTTAAGTGAACATAAAAGTACCTATCTAATTATATTACATAATTTTATGTAAAAATTAAAAAATAAATCCATTATATAAAATATTGTGTGTGGAATTCTACTCGAATAAATAAATTTTCTTTTGACTATATATTATATAACACTAAAATAAATTAATATTAAAATAAATAATATAAAAGTCAAATTTCAAAATATAAATATACATTTAATTTTTATAATATAACATAGGAAAGGTAAATGTAAGTAAGTAAACAGTAATTAGTGAAGGTTAAATATGTTGCATTATTTTATACAGAACCATAACGATTTATTACCAGCGTTTGATGGCCTGTATATCATCTGAGGCTAATTAAAACGGACCTTTTGAAAGCCCTCAGCGATCATCTTCAGAGTCGATAACCCGCGAATATAATTTACGGTATCTCGCCGGTCATTCGCACATAAACTTTCTAATTTGCAGTCCAAGGAGCCGACTGTTGCCAAATATAAATTGGTGCAACAATAAAACAACACCTCGGGAAAAAACTATAAAAATATATTGCCAATTGTCAATGTTCAATTTTGTTCTGACCACACCCGAGACTTCGGCTGATACCCGATGCTTAATGTCTGTCAAAGGAACAATTAAACATGTTTGATGTTGCCATAAAGTGAGGGTGAGTTTCTTTTTTGGTATTCGAAGATTTGTGTTTAATAATGCTATTACGTTTGCGTTTTAAAGTTAATAAACTGGTTTTATTATTTAATATAACATTAAACAAGTTTTATGATTATATATCATAATTTTCTATTAATATCATAATTCATTTATTCAATAGTTAGATATTACTTTATATAAATTATGCACGAAACAATGAAATTATTCATTCAGTAAAAGGAGGATTTAATATGGTAATACAATTAATAAATTTATATTTTTATTACAAAAAATAACTTAGATTCATTATTATTAAAATTGTTCTATAGTAATTACAACTTTTTTAAATAAACATTAGATTAATGAGAAACAATTATAATTATCTATGTATAAGAAATATTTGTTGCCACAAACATTTAAATTGAACAAAGCCTGTCCGTGATCCAGTTAACGTGAAACTAGAGAATTTTATTACTTTTTTTACAACAGTCGTTGGTGTGTTATTTACGGGTAAGGGTGCTGTGACTTTCGCGAAGGGGTGTATTATTATTATTACTGGTGAATTTTTATTTCAATAAATTCTAATTACTCAAATTATTGAACAAAATATTTAATTTAACTTATTTAGATAACAATAATAGAACTTATTTTATTATATTACTTAATAAAGTTACGTCATACAATTAACGTAGCTTATTGTTATGGAATAAAACATTTTAAATAATTTATTTATCTTCACTAGGCACTGAACAGAAATAAAATATTCAAACGCCAAGTCTTGGAAATTGCGATTTACCCTGTCCGAGGCAAGTAATTTATTTTTAAAGCTCGTAAAGTCTCACTCTTAAAGCAATAAAAGTAACATTTTAGCAAAGTTACTAACACGGTGATGGCGTTCTCTAAGTAAGGGCTCTTCCCGAGATTCAGAAATCAACGGCAAACATTGTGTCAGTGACAATCGCTGGCAGGTTCGAATACACCGTTGAAATAACGTACAATGTATTTAAAAATATTACGTACAGTGAAGCTCGCATTTTCAAAACAAACACTCGGTGACCAGAACAGATGCATTCCTGCGTCGTGCAACACTCGAATGTATTTCACATAACAGCCTCGCGTTAACGACAAAGAACAGAACAAAAACTTGGGGAAGCGAAATGAGAAAAGTTACTTTAAGAATATACGGAAGTTAATTAGAAGCGGAGCGAAAAACAACCGTAACTGGTGGCTAAGTTAGCCGTTCTAGCGCGGCCAATAGTATAGGGTACGCACACAGTTGTACCCTCCACCGCTGTTAGGCATTTGCATACCGCCCGCCCAAGCGCGCGCCGACGCCCAGCTTGAGCGACAGGGACGGAGTTACATCAGCGCCTTTGACCTTAAATTACAAATAAAACAATTACATTTAGTAACGTTAGTTAAAAATTGAGTTCGTTGCGAATTTCACTCGTTTCGAATTTTGCATTTAGAATGCAAATGAGTTATAAATAGCGAACGGTGTATTGATGTACGCAAACTAGAGTGCGTCGCGCAGTGACAAGGATGAAAGTAAATTTATCGCTGTCGCCGTGGAAGCGACACCGGCGCGATAAGTTTCGGAGACTATTCTCGCGGAGAGCGCATGAATGGGCTTAGATGTGACCGTAATGAGGACATGCTGGTGATTGATTGTGACGCGCGTGATCCAAATAAAAATTCACTTAGTTATCAACATTTTTATTAGTTTCTTAAATTCCTATGACCACCCAGATATAAATAAGTCCGTGAACACACTTATAATTGGTCTACCATTTTTTTATGGCATAGGAAGGCAAACGAACAGGCGTGTCACCTAATGGAAAGCAATCAACGCCGCCCATAGACATCCGCAGCGCCTAAGACAGTGCGGAAGCGTTGCCATCCTATAAGGAAAGTGTCATTGTGGGAAAGGGAGTGGAAGAGGGACGGAAGGGGGAGGGTGTTGTGCCTCCGGAACTCAGCCGCTCACCGTACGAAGCGCGGTAGCTAAACTACCACTCAGACGCCGGTTTTCTGCGGGAGTGTTGTACTTCTTCGGGCGAGCCGGCCCATTCATGCTACAGACAAATATTATGCCATTCTTGACAAAGCATTCGTCTGCAGCGTGGCTCTACCACTAGAAAAACCATATCATCAATACCATAAAATCCAACACTGGACATTTCATTTATATAGGTCATATGATGTAGGATATAGGGCGTATAATTTCTTTTCGACGCGGGAATCGAAGCTATGAACATTGACTCAGAAAGTACCTTTCCATTGATCTAATTAGGTTGTCATTGGCATTGACAGTAGTTTTTTTCATTATTTAGTTGTTTTCATTATTGAAGTAAACGCTACTGACCGTCTATTACTACATACCTATATTTTCTTCCATTGTCACCTGGTACACCACCATAGGAAAAATCGATGGTCCTACTATATGACGCATTAAATATCGTAGGTACATGTGACAATATTATCACATCTCGGATATTCAAAAAATGATAACAAGTGACAAAACGTTCCAATTTACTTTATGTAGACTAATGCATCTATTTATCACTTACAGAGTACCGTTGATATAAGGAATGAAGAAAGGAATAACACAGTGAAAACATATCTATAGTACTTAATGTGGTATTGTTTTTTTTGCAAGTATTAAATATAAATTACTATCATACGGGAATAAGAAATGAAGTTGCTGAGAAATTAGGAAGCTAAATTGTAATGTAAAAACAAATTAATGAAAATAATAGAAATTATATACCTTATACATAATGGTGCCAAACACCTACGAAAAATCATTTTTTATCAAACGATTAAAACCTTATTTTGAAATTTTAAAATCGTGGTCCAGCAAGCCATTACAACTTTTAAAAATAAATTGATAAGACGTCCGTCAATGCGTTAAGAAGGGTTAATAGAAAATAGCTGCGCGCGGAAAAGAGACAGTACGATGTCTAGAAAAGACTACACATTGCTAGAATATTTTCGAATTTTGGGAATGCTGGATCTTTCGTTTTACCTATATAAAGGTGCGACGGTGGATCGAAGGAGAGCTTAAAAAAGAAATGAGAATAAAATAGTAGAAAAGAAGAAGTGGACGTACAATACATTAAATAGAAGTGAAACTAGTGGTAAATTTCATTTTTAGATTAGATTTCCGATCTCCGAACCCCAGCTTGTAACAATCAAAGACCTCAAACATATATGTAAAGGATTAAAAATAATTTTTTATTGTGTGTTTGGCCAAAGTTATCTTATTAGGTACCACATGCCGAAATTAATAACTTTCAACCTCTATCTATTAAAGCTACGCTTACGAGAAATGTTTCAAATAAAGTGGTGAGTGTGTCCCGTCTTAATGAAAATATACAACAGACGAGAACATTGTAATTACGACGAGTACAAGATTTATTACATAAGTATAGGAAACTAACCACACGTGACCGAAGGCCTCATACAAAGAGAAGAATGGAACAAAATTACATCGAACAAAACGATATCTTATTTAGAATGTAATTGACTCCAATTTTCCAAGAGAGGCTATTTACTTTAGACCTTTGTTCGCATCGCTTAGTTTGTGCATATGCATTCTAAGAATCGATGTGTGAGCGCCGCGAAAGCGGAACATGTAGTAGTTAATTTTTGCGCAAAGCTGGTAAGAGCGAGAGGTGTACTCATTTACAAATAGTATGATTAAGTGCGAAGGGGATGGCAACATTGGGGTTAATTAATGAACGTAGAAGCTTGCGCTCTTTATTGCTTTCGTGGCTGGACGCTAAGACGTCGACAGTTAAGGAGTTTTCCTACAAGAAAATTGTTGGCGCGTAGAGACAATGTATGTATTTTCCTAAGTACATAATAAAATAATAAAACAAATAAAATATAATACATAGCATAGTTATTTATATAGTCCCACACTGGGGTTCCCCGTTTATATCCAAAAACATAAAAATCACGAAAATAAACACTCAGACTAAAGTTTTGATGCGGGAAATGAATCTGAGACCCTTAGGAGGCCAACCACTTTGCATTTGCGTTATTTGGCAATATTGGTAATTTTTACATTCTTAATTTTGTGAATATTTAGGAACTTCTTTAAGTTTTTTCGTCATCATCATCATCAGACCTTAAGACGAAAGACTATATTTTTTTATGGGATAAGTAGGCAAACGAGAAAGCGTATCACCTGATGGAAAGAATTTGAAACACAATAGGCACTGCAATTTTGTCCCAGCCATTTTTATGAGTAGGCTTGTTTTTTTAAAGGTTTTAATGTAACCAGAGAGTACTTGGCTGTACTTACAACGCTAAGCTACAATGCTTTGGAATGTCTTCGGAGTCCCACTAGTAGATAATGTTTGAAAAGAAGAAATCCACATTAAAAACTAAGCCTTGAAAACTTTGGTTCGATATATATATGTAATATATCGAATATATGTATATATATATATACTATATATATATATATATATATATATATATATATATATATATATATATATATATATATATATATATATATATATATATATATATATATATATTCGTGTTAGCAAAACAAAGTGGCGATAAGTTGTTCAAATTTTGAGAAGTAGATAGAAGTGTTGTGGAGACCGTGTCTTGGCTACCTTTATACGAAACGCAGAATTAAAAAGGTTATTACTTAAAGCTGATATAGACAGCCCATTCATGCACGGCACTACCACTATTTATTCATACTACAAATTATTAAAAAAATTTCTCATCGTATTATTCTTCTTCTGAGAGTGCCTTTTCTACTTTAGCAGTCAGTTAAACGCAACTCTCCTCGTCTTTCGCTAGGCACAGCACAGTTCTGGAGCACTCGTTATCACGGTTCACTCCCTGACATTACGTAGCCAAGACTTCCTTCTCCGATCATTTTTTTTTATACCAGCGTAGGCAAACGAGAATACGGGTCACCTGGTGGTTAGTATTCACCACCGTCCATAGATATCTACAACGCCGGAAAACACATATACTGATCTCTTAAACGCCCCTCAATTGTCCTTTGCCTTTGCGCGCATTTTCCCATCATGATCAGCTACATAAATGTGTAGCTCTTATATCTCATGATGTGCTCCAGGTAAGCAACTTTTCAACCTTTGACGTTCTGCAAATTTTCACTTGTCGGAGAACTTTTGAGTCTAGCTAATAGCGAGCATTCTTCTATATCCCAACATTGTGAACCCTTCTATACGTTTACTGAGGTCTTCTTTAAGCGTCCAAGTCTCACATTCGTATCTTCAGAATGGGCCAGATCGCATTATTAAAAGCTTCATAATATTTTATCACATATGAAAACATTTAATCGAATTAAATGTTTTCATATGTAATATTGCAAATGTGTATTCCAACGACTTCACTTAACGTAACAGCAAATAACGGCCACAGACCGTTGTGAATATTTTCTTAATTTCACCCCGCTGCGTTGTGGTTAAGAAATTAAGAAAGTGCCACCGCGTCTGCGAGCCACTTAAGTTCGCCCTCGTAGACAGTATTGTCTTTGTTGATAGTTTCGTCCAATATAACCTTAAGTTTAGTAATGAGACAACACCTAGCACTTATCGCGTAATTACTTGCTTTCTTTTAGCTTCCTTTTGATTGGAAAGTAAAATATTTCCTTTTACACTAGAGAAATTTATATACCATTATTAAAAAAAAATCATGACAAAACTATACTAACAAATAATAATATTTATCTTATTATTTGCATAATAATTCATACACGAAAATTGAGACTTATTTTGACTTGACAATAATTACCTTATGGCAACTCATGATATAGAGAGTCTCAGCGTGGGCCTATAAAAGTAGGTAAAGTGTTTTTAAAATATACAATTAATAATATTCATATATAAATGTGAGAAAATATTACCTATATTTTATGGAGAAGTGCGTTTCTTTAAGTTGACCTCTTGGCTTAGTATCTGATTCTGAACCACGGGTCCTCGGTTCAAATCTAGATCCAAAAAATAGTTTTAAACCTAAAAATTAGTTTTTGGATCCCCGGAAAAATTCGTGTATATATAATGTGTCTTGAAAACACTACATCCCAAATTGTCTTTTATATTGTCAGATATTATCGAAAATATAATCTCTCATTTGGGTAAATGAGGATTCGTATTCCACAACCGCGCAACTCGCCATAAAGAAAAATTTCATTCCCACCATCTGGACGAGTGGCGATCTACTACGGTGCGTTTCTCTCGTAACTTCTATACACACACCACCAGTTTATGGACCTAGCTACCCTCGGCGGTCTTTCCGAACCGATACGACATTCGGTATCTTCAAAAAACAAGCCTATACATTCCTAAAGCGCCGGCAACGCTTCCGCGACTCCTGCGGTGTCGGGGGGTTGTCTATGGCCGCCGTTGATTGCTTTCCATCAGGCGACAAGCTTGCTCGTTTACCCTCCTATTCCATAAAAAAAATATTCCAATGAGAAAGTGCCTTCTGTGTAAAAGTCATTCTCAAATACATATCATACGCAATTAGTATTTGTACGGCAGTAAGTTCTGAATGATGATTTACACTGAAATTCTAACGCAGAAATATTAACATAGGGATCGGATACGTGAATCACTGTATCAAGTAGCCGTAACAACTAGAAGTACATTATACTAGAGAATTTCAATAAATTTTGCAATGTATTATACTATATTGTATCTATATAAGTTATAACTATATATTTTACAGCAAGATAAACTCCTTGGTCATATTTTAGCGGAATGCAATTATAACTAGTCGGGGGTGTCGCAAGACATCTAGTAGGGGGAAGCGCACAGTGTCGTACAAATCTACATTCAAATATTTATATAGTACGTACGCGTGATGTTTTAGGGCTAACACACATCGATGTGATGATTAAAAAAATAAGGTTTTAAAGAAAAAAATTGTGATGTAAGAGAGTTCATCGATACCTGAATCCACTGTTAACCTCATTTGCAAGTGGTAAAAGCTTTATAATTCAAAATCGAAGCCAATGTACAGCTTAAAAGTCCTCTGCTTGACGTAGGCCTTGTAAAATTGAGGGGCATTGCCATAATCCCCATGTTTGTCAGGTGGATTTGGGATTGAAGGTCAGTTTTTATTAGTCAAGCATACGTTACTGGTTATATACTGATGTTTGCTGATGATATAGTGGTCTCGTTAGCTCCCACGGGAAGCAATAGGGTGGCCCTTTTCAAACAATACAAATAATAAACGATAACGCACATAGACTTTAATAAAAATTCTACATCTATGATAACACACGATAATATAACAATTAAAAAATAAAAACTAGAAGTATACTTTTAAAGGCCAAAGAAGTTTCATAACGTTGCCATGATATAGCTGACTGTGCAGTCACCGATTTGCCTATGTGTGTGGTGACATTTTTTATTTTTTATCTTCAATGTGGTAAACCTACGCTTTATCCTGCGTGGTATGAATGGGCAAGTACCACACTATCGCTGAAGACTAATTTCTAAATAGTATCCTTGCTTCAGGGTTCTAGTTGGAAAATTCTTTGCATTGCTAGATCAACAACTATCCACTTCACTCTACTCCACTCCCAATATTTAATTAATTTCCAAAGATATGCAATATTTGATTACCAAGGCGTGACTAACAAACTTTTTAAAAAGTCATCTTATAACTTAGTCTCACTTGTGTAAAGTAGCCTTTGAAATCTATAATACAATAATTTGAAATGTCATTAGATTTTATGTTTAATTTTATCGCTTATAAATGTAAACTCTAAACGTATACTGTTTTCCATGTATTTCAATTTGTAACAAAGAGGATAAGATAAATATATATATATATATATATATATATATATATATATATATATATATATATATATATATATATATATATATATATATATATATATATATATATATATATATATATATATATATATATATATCAAACTAAGCATATTGTTGTATTTAATTTGTAACATAAATTTAAAAAAATAAATGTATATCATCATTATTTCTTTAAGCATTCAAAAGCAATTACACTGTCAACTTACGCGTACGCGAAATTATTCATTTCAAACGTTTCACTTGCTTTGAATCTTTGCGTTTGATTAGTATACAATGAATTATTTAAATACAAATAAGGATTTAATATAAGTAGGTGGTCGGCAATGGGTAAAGTTTGCGTGAAGGCAAACGGGCAGCCCTATTGTGTACTCTGGCACATGTAACCGGACGTCACCCTAAGGATTAGCGGCGCGGCTATGGGATTACCACATTGGCCGCAAATGAAGAATTACTGATTACGTTTATTTAGTTAACACTACAGAGATACATGGACGATATTTACAGAAACCTCGTAATATTTGATTTAACATTTTGTATAAACGGAAAACGGGTTGCATAAAATAATAAAAAAAAAATGCAATTGTGTAATCTGTACCACGTGTATATCAAGTACAACATTTCTTTTTAATTCAAGACAAAGTGTTTTAATTCTGGCTATATAGAAATGTTATTTATAAAAAAGAAACAACTCTTTTTTAAAAATAAAACAATAACGGACTTGTAAAATGTACGTAATTTCACTACTTACTCATGCAATAACAATCCAAACAAAACGTGTTGGTTCGCGACACTTTGGTGGGCAATTAATTTTACATATTCAAGTTCATAACTCGCGTAACTCACCGTACGCACGTCGTAAATAACGTCCAAATAAATTCCGAACTGTAACTGTGAACTTTTGTTTACGTTTCAGCTGCGAAACGTCGCAAGTGTCCGAGTTTTGACAGATCATAAAGAACTAACTAACACAAGCGCAGTCACATTTACATACGCGTACCGGCCACTCTGTGGAAACGTCACATTCGCGAGAGGAACGTATCGCGCTTTTGGAGATAATTGTATAGTGATATAGTTAGTTTTGCGTTCCGTTTTCAGCTCGTTTTTCGTGTGTCCGTCACACAGTTTGCGTTAGCACTGACCACAGCTTAGGGCGCCGACCATGCGGCGGTGTGCGTGTGTGAAGCTTTCTGCACGCGATCTCCTTGAGCTTAAACGAGTGGGGCGCGCGTTGGTGTGCGTGTAAACTTTACATGTGGAAGTAGAAGGCTAGACTCATTGACTGCGGCCCTTATTGTATGAATGTGGAAAAATTATAGCGTCGAGCAATGTTTTGCCTGAAACAGCGATGCGCATTGTTTATGGTCCCGATGCTCTTGCGAAGCACTTAAGACACCCAATTTGCTCAAGACGTTAATGTCCACTCGCATTGTCTCGCCGACCATTATTTCTTACAAAGTATCGTAATTATAATCCTCCATAGCTCGCTGCACGGTGATGATTCTTTGAATATTTTCTTAAATAAAAATAAATAATAATAACTTCGACGATCTATTGGCTCAGTGGTAAAGGTGCTTTCGAATTTAATGGTCACAAGTTATATTCCTGCATTAGGATGTGTATATGTAGGACCTATAGATATTTCTTTCAAGGTTGCGTACCTCCCTCCCTCTTTTGCCTTGAATAAACGTGATGCGTTAATTAATGTACACTCTCCAGAAATGGGGAGGACCGTCGCCCACTGTGGGATATATATGGGCTGTGAAGAGAATTCTTACATTCATAGACTCGCACTATCATACCCTGTGTTATGGATGCGATTATAAATATATATTATATTTTAGGAATCACAAGGATGAAAATCTAGTCGCAGGACAAATACCTGTAGGTCATACAAATATTTGTCCTTCTATGGATATCAAAAAATCGAACTCAGAAAGCAATTATTTCGCTACTGCACCATCAAAACATTATAAATATGCTTTTTCCAATTTTTGTTTGAAAACAGAACGAGTAATCATCATATGTATATTTCTAAAACAAAGTTGTTAGGGAACAAGTAACACAAAATAAAGTCAATTCGTAGTCGGGTTAACGAAGAAAAACTTTTTTTAATTTTTTTTTATTAAAATAACGTGTTAACATCAACATCTCCTACAAGATTAAAAAATGTATTTGAATTTGAGTGGATGCATAAAAAATATTTTATTAACGATTGAAAATTTGAACAAGGTATATAAATAAGTATATAGGGCAGGGAGAGTGTGAACGAATAGTTGGAATTGAAAAACTGAAGCGTCTAAAATATCTCGTTCGCGAGTGACGCATGCTTCAGGTATCTAAATATACAAAATGAAGATGTTGTATATGAAATGTAAAAACTTACATTGTATTAATCTAAACAATTACGTGTCTCCTCCGCAAACAGCGCGGCATAAATACATATATCATGCGCAGTCAAAACTTCGTTCTTGCATTCTCAAAGTTAAAATTGCACATTTATCACCGACGGCCATGCGCGGGATGGTCCATTAAGAGATTTTTCTGAATCATAAATCTCACTTCGGTTCATCTCTCTTCGATACAGATATGAAGTAAATACACGCACTCGAGAAATGTCATATAAACTTTTGTACGTAGAATGAAAAATAAATTCTTGTTTTAATACAATTATTGATGACTTAGATCAGTTCGTATAGACTAAGGTCAGTCCGAATTAAGAATGTTTTAAAACCTGTTGTTTTTTATATGTAGATGGTAGATGGTGTGACAGGCTGATTTCCGCAACTCGATGTCGTCATGCGCCTATTTTGCGAGTTTTTTTTTTATGGAATAGGAGAACAAACGTGCAAGCGTGTCGCCTGATGGAAAGCAATCGACGCCGCCTATAGACAACCGCGACACCGCAGGAGTCACGGAAGCGTTGCCAGTCATTTAGGGAACGTGTAGGCTTGTTTTTTGAAGGTGCCAATGCAGATAGCATTAAAATCATTAAAATTGGATGCCTTCGTTGGGCTGGGCACGTAATACAGATGGACGAGTCTAGTGTTGCCAAACACCTACTCAATTAAATTCAATTAAATGGCTAGATGGAGTCGAGGACGACTTAAAGACAATAGATGTGAGGGGCTGGAAAGAAAAAGCCAAACTACAATCAGACTGGAAAAAATTACTGAATCAGGCTAAGAACCACCCGCGGCTGTAATGCCTTAATGATTTTGAATGTTGTATCGGTTCGGAAAAAGCTGCTGAAGGTCGTCGGTTCCACACACGTTATCATTAGGTTCTTATTCGGTTTATAAAAATCTTATTAGTATTATAAAATATTTTTCAATTAAATATCAAAAATAAGAATAATTTATTTTCTTTAGTGATAAAGGATTTATAGCTTTTTATAATTAAATAAAACTTTTTATAAATAATTAATTATAAGAATCTTATCTTCCTTAAATTAATTTTAATAAATGACATTCTACTGATAAATGCTAGGTGTATAATTAAGTTTATCTTTGTATATATAATTTTATTTTGTTTGGACTGATGGAGTTATTCTGGCCGATTCGGCAATAGTTACAATTATTAACTGTACAGGGGATAAGTGTACGAAAGCACTTATCAGGATCTGTACTTACCCATCGGAATGTTTTTTAGGATGTAACTAATGGAGAAATCGGTTGCAGTGACTAACAGTCACAATGGAACTCTATTGAAACAATTTTTGTCGGGATTTGAATGTAGATCCCTTGGATCAAAAGTCAAAAAATCTATCAATTGGTCAAAATGGTCGATATAGCAATAGACTAGTCAGGAGCGAGTAGGGTATTACAAATATTATTTGATTACAGAAATCTTTTGTTCAATGACCGTGATTTTTTTACAAAATACTTTTTGTTTTAATTAATTATAGGTCACGTGTTCTAATAACCCGTTTAATCCCGCAGGAACACGATTGCCCCGCCCAACATTCAATTTTAAATACAGCCATCATCCATTTAGCCAGTCTTTCTTTCACTTTCATGAATAAAGAACTCCTTTTGTTTATGACGGTATGAGAACATTTTAATGAATGTGTTTTGATTGAGCCACTGGGCGGATAGAGGATGTAATTAAGTGATATGGTAAGGCCTTACAGACCTTTATTCTTTATTTTATTCATAGGTGCTCGTTAAACCATTCTTATTGGAATTATTTATTGAAATATTTTTGATTTTATTTTTATTTTCATGTCATGGAGACGTCTTTCTTTAATATTGTGATATTGCTAGGTCTATGCTCGTAATAATTATAATACAGGTATACTGCATATTGAAAAAATTGAAAAATAAAATAGTATAGTATATTGATACATGTAAGAATTGTTTCTTACGTGTTTTTTTTTATAATAGATCAAGCCAATGAGCATGTGGGTCACCAAATGTTAAGTGATAGCTGCATATAGATTCCTGTACGCCTATATGACAAATGAATTTTCTAATACAACAGAGCCTGTAGATTAAATTCTAAGACCTATGTATTTTGTTTGTTCTCTTATAAAGTCATAACGTAGATATTGACAGTCCGTCTGCGCTACTCTCTCATAATAGCTCAGAGAGTCATCTAGATAGATTACTATGCTCGGAATTTCTCTGGGGGATTCGGAATAAAAAAATCTGCATCACGGGATTACCAGAGACCCAAAGCAACTGAAACTCTTCGAGTTGGCAAACTGAAGTGGCAATGGGCTAGCTGTCTAATCAGAGAACCAACCGTAACTGATCAGACGGGGTAACTGATCAGATTGAGATCTACGCAGATCGGCTATCAGAAAGTGGATACATATAGCCGAAAATTGAGGAGGCCTATATGCAGCAGTAGGCTTCCACAGTTTGGTGTTGATAAGTGAAGAACATTGTTTATATTTCTTATATTAATTTATGATAAAGATTTTTAATCAAAGTATAGCAACCTACCGCTAAGTATACACTTCTGCCATACTGCAGGAACAAACTGCAGATTGTGAATCGCGGAGCCAGGCATATCCCATCGGTAAATTCGTTTCCCGTTATTTGTTTGTGACAATTTATGCCTAGTTTTGATATTAGTATGCTAATGTCGACATCAATTACTTCTTAGTATACGAGCCAGATTATTTATTCTGTAGATAAAAAGTTTCCGTAACATTATAAAGGCTAATACACAGTTAAAAAGGCTAATATTAAAAATGCACATATTTTGTGCGTTAAAAATTGAAATTATATTAAAGTCATCATTAGGTAGATACGTGACTGCTACTTAATATTTTATCGCCCACTTCAAGAATCGTTTGTAACGTAAAAAGTGAAACGTTAAAGACGTTATAAAAATGATCATGTGATTTTCATTCACAATTATTTTGTTTACAATACAACATTAATTAGAAGTCAACTGGCTGGCTCAGTGATTAATTTGTGCCCATTTGAGACCAGAGCGTCCAGTCCGTATTACTGTTGGTTTTACCATATACCAATAAGTATAGCGCGTAGCACTTTTCGGCGCAGTAATTTCCATGTTACTTTATGTTGGAACATCAACTTGAATAGTTTATTTGAATTCGCGCTATTATCTTTTTCGCTGGTCTTTAAACTTTCTTCTAGTTTTTCCTTTTTCTTATTTCCATTACTTTTTTCCTACTGATATTTGGCAAACATTATTTTGGCATGATGAACAATATACCTACCTATTCATACTTCCCCTTCTAAAATCAACATTCTATAAGGTTCTGACCACGTTGGTTCTTGCTGAAAACCAGCGCCGGGTGCTCCAATAGAACGCCTGGCATATGCTGAGCAAGAACTATTTTATGACACTTGTAAGATTAAAGTTATTGTATTTTTGTTTATTTCTATATTATTATATTATTAAGGTTTTAATTAGGTAAAAAAGGTTTAGCTAGTGAAAACAAGGTGTCATAAATAAAGTTTTTTTTATTTCTATTATTCAATTTAATTAATAGTAGGAATTGATTTTAATATATATATATATATATATATATATATATATATATATATATATTAGAGTCGTTTCATTGGCAACTTTCATTCCAATACATTTGTACCTATATATATACCAATACCAAGGCCTACCAGTCGAATTTAAATTGTAATGAATCTGTGTTCAAAGTCTGGGTAAAAATAAATTACTTAAATACCGACTTAAGTATTGATTTTTGCATTTTACTTTTTCTTTGAGGGACGGAAACAAACAAGTAGTAAGTCGCGCGTTGAAAAGTAACCAACGCCGCCTATATATTTTCAACGCAAGGAGTACTGAAGAAGCGTTGTTTTGACCTTTGTCAAAGGCTTATTTTAGTGCAGATGTTCGTCGTACGAGATACTGTTAAAGGTAGCTAGCTATTTCCATTGTCTTATATTGAATTCGAGTTTCTTTTAATGAGTAGGTACACTAATCTTCTTTTCTGTCAAAAATTAATCATCCCAATCACAGTACACTTATGGTGGATGTCGTCATAAGTAGTTATATTTACGAATTAAATAGTGTCACCACCATATGGCATCCGTCCGGAAGTGCGTATCGCCTGTCAGGGCTTTAATATTATAATGCAACGTTCTTATTTCTATCAACTGACCATTTACAAAGAAGACAATGAGATACAACTGTCTGACGCGGTCTCATCCGGAGGGTGCGTTATTCGCTGATTTCGAATTTCAATTTCACTTTTGTTGATGAACGAGGTGGTGTGTGTGCCTTATTCACGTTTGAAGGTTATCTTATTTTGTTAAAAAATATATATGTGCCTTGATATTTTTTGTATTGGTTTAAGACATTTAACAACTTTTTTATAATATTTATTTGAGGTACCAAAAGCGTATATAATATAATAGTATTCTATTATATAAATACATAAATACACACTGTTTGTATATAAATAGATAGATATAAATATTCTTTTTTGTAGACCAAAAACAAAGTTATACAAAAATTGATTGAATTTATATACAAATGGCGGTCTTATCGCTAATAGCGATTTCTTCCACACAACCGTAGGATGGACACAATGTTAAAAAGATAATTTAATGTAGGTTGGTGATACATCATCGTTATAATGATAGAGAAGAAAGAAATAAACATTAATAAACAGAAAAATAGCCATTAACAAATATATAAATATATACATACATACACACACATATACATACATATACATATACACACACATAAAAATAAGTTAACCGTAAATAATAAACGAATACATAAAAAATAGAATGGTATTATAAAGATAGTATATCTGTGTTTTTACTTTATATTACTAGACATACACGAAAGAAACATAGAATTTGCATTGCAATCTTCGCCGTTTACAATATCCTTGTAAAAGCCTCAATATGTCGTGTAATTTAATGAAGAAGAAATATCGAGCATACCTCGGAGAGCTACGGAGTAGTCTTTTCCATGGCTCTCAGAGCAGCTTTGAACTTGTAGAGTACTCCAGTTATCAGTATCTGCGTTTTAATAACGTAAAAGAGTACACACTGATCGAAAACTTCAGAGATATATAGTAACGAAGATTCCTAAAAAAATATAAAATGTAAAAGTATTTTTAAATTAACATTTAAATAATATTTGTGAACTAGTAATCTAGCTTAAGCAGAGTTAATTTGTAAAAAAATTAACAAAAGGTATGACTTTGTAATATTGTGCAAATGCTACTGGTAAGCTATAAACAACATAGGCGCGCTGCGGTACTAAGTGTGAAAAATTGAGCTGTCAATAGGTCTAGTGGTTCTACAGCATGAGCATTGGCAAATGTGGTATTTAGAATATTTTATATATTACGTTTGGCTTAAGAAAGGAACATTTTACTGCGTAACACGGACAATCGCGACGCGAGAACTTTTACAACGGGGGCGGTTAAAAAGCTTCGCGTTAAAGCAGCCGCCACTCACACCGTAATGTAACGAATATGAAAAAATTTACTTTTAGATTTATGTATACGTATGTTATAACTAAAATTATATAAAATGTATATTTTTACTTTTTAGCATAGCGTTTAGAATTTATAACTTTATCCTTTAATATATTAGGTATCAAAATTTTAATTTCTAGATATTTGTGGATCCCATTATAGCACTTTCCACAGATATGGGAAATATGTACGTATATGTACCATTTTTCACAGACATGTAAGATAGATGTGCTAAATTGCATGCGAGAGGGAGAAAGATTTGATTATTAAATAATTTTTCATGTGTACGAAGGAGTAAGATATAAACGGTAAAATATACCCGAAAATAGTGTCTTTCATTGAAAACTTCTGTGTCCTGTACTGTGACAGGACGCGCCACAGAAGAGAAGTTCATAATGTGTCATGTCAAAAGACGCTCGCACTAACAAAAGGTTATTTTATCTGTAAAAATAATGTTGTATATTAAAAATCATTAAAATTGATTGTTTTTGTAAATACGTTATCATAAAAAATATTTATTTATTGTAAATTTCTTAGGAATGGATATGATTATCCATAATTTACTAACTCGGAATAAATACCTTTGGGCTGTATATATTAATTTTACTACAGGAATTGAATCCGCGACCTCAATGGTCGGAAAGCTCGGAAATTCTGTTTACTTCGCCTAAGAGCAAATAAGTTTGATAGTCTAGATTACTATTAAGTATATTTTGGGCACTTCGTCTAAACGGTTTATTACAAGTGGGTGTACAAGCAGTCTACATTTAAAATTGAAAGTGACGTAAGTGCTGTTTTAGTGCGCAATCGGCGGACGAAAGTCGTAAATCAAAGTTTTAGTGTCGAAATGTTGGGATGCGCTGGCCACTGGGGTGGCCGGTTTTAAACATTTTTTAAAGACTTTAAAAAAATAAGTTAAAGAAACAATATAACAATGTCCACTTTTTTGAAGCATTCACCTATTGTCCGAAGACTGACAACGTATGCAAAGAAAAATACGAATATGCCTTTTTTATTAAAAGTTGTCTTCGCAATTCTTTGTCTTTATCTCTTCTTGAAACACTTTCTTCTCCTACTTGTTTAAAGTCTTGTTTTTATTTTTTGTGAATAATACGACTACCTTGTAGTTATAATATGAGTTTGTATAAATGTGTAGCGAACCAATCCTATTGATAATTTGACATTCAGTTGGTTAGGCTTGGCGTTATGTATATTTGTCGTATTTTCATTGAACTATTTATGTGAAGCATATCTAGGGGTACAGTCTACATCAGTAGTTCACACAAGCATTATTAGCTAAGTTAAGAATGATTAGCTCACACTAATGTGAGGAATAAGGGGAGAACGGAACTTACATCATATCCGGTCCAAATCAATCTCACCTGCACGCGCTACTGCGACGGTATTCGAATGGATATCGGGTGCTCCCTGCTAGAGAACAGACGAGGCTCTGACGACGGATATAACGATAATCCCAATCGGAAAACTGGTTGGAAGAGGCTACAGCAAGCCTTGGAGTTCAAATAACTTCAAAAATGTCTGGTGCAGAAGGCAAAGGGAAACTTCTTCACTAAATCTCCCTTGTTGTCAATTCATACACACTAATATAAAAAAGCTAAATTAAAATTAGGTACATAAAGATTTACAAAAGTGTCAATGTGTTATAAATATACATATATTCCTAGTTCTTATTAATATAGAGCATGTCACGCATACCATGACAATAATTATTATTTTACATCATTATCATTTTTGGGATGATGTAATTAATGTTTTTGAAAAATAATGAAACAGATTCTACTACATAGAATGTGACTTACATGTATTAAATTACTGCACATTAAAACAGATAGTTTTTAATAGACAAGACGTTTTGGTAATATTTTGGTTTGGTTTACAAGATACTGTTTCTAAAAATAATTAATTAAATGAATATAATATTTTTAACTCCGGCTTGGTTGAGTGAATGGTACCTGACTTATAAAATCCGCTAACAATTTCAACACCAAAACTTTTATTACAATTTCTCCTTCTCGGGTCCGTTGTAGTTGCGTTGAGCGTTTGATGTGTCCAAACTTGTAGTATACGGTGAAAAATTTGCTTTTATATCTATAGGTTTCATTCATCGGTTTTTAGCCTGATTTACATTCGATATTTTTACAACCAAAAAACGATAAAAAGTAAATAGTGGTAAAATTAATTAAAGTCAGACACTGCGCGCATTGATTAAAAAACGGATATAAGTTTCATGTTCCATATTTAAATACGGAGATAAACTTTTTTTTTCATATGGTACATAGAACTCACAATTGTGGTATAAAATAATGTGGAATAAAATTGTCACTTTCTTTCAATGGGCACCATCTAGTAATAACAATGTCCCTGTTTTACAGAAGTGATTAAATTACAACAAGCTGTAAAACAACGACCACAAACCGCGACCGTTCGCAGTTCTCGGAGAACGATCAAAATTAACCCGAGTGGTTGTTATAAAGTATAACTCAGTTTCGCTTTACACACAAATATTTAAAATATTACTTTACATACATAGCCCCACATTAAGAATGTCTATAACCCCACGAAACTAAGACCTTGGACACAGAAAAGGAAGATTACATCAATGTACCATTAGGGTCGTCGATTTATAGTACATAAAAAAAAAATTAAACTTTAAGAATTTTTCTTAGTTATATTAAATTATAATAATAATTTATTAGTATAGACACAGTGGTATTTCGTGTGAAATTTGAGTATATATAGTATTGAAAAATATACTTAATTAATATATTTTTATTTTTTTTATATCCCATGTATGTATGTACAATATGTATGTCTCACTAATAGGTACTCGCCACGCGATTTCTAGGGAAATGGACATTAACTTATTACACCTGTGCAAGGTGGGTGGGCAGAATATTCAGGCTTGGACTAGTAGCATCATAGCAGCAGCAATAGCTCCGTTGGTAAGAATCTGGCTTGCGAGCTGATATCGTGAGTTTGTATTCTCCATTATACTATTGATGTAAACTATTTCAGAAGCATTTATTAACTTAGTTCGAATGGTTAACAAAAATTCTAGTATTAATTAAAATATTGCTTCTTTCTAAAATGATTAATGGAGTTAGGCGTTACTGTGCGGAAAAACATTACCATGTGGACAGTCAGAATTTTTATTTACTTAGCTAAGATCCGCGACAAGCAAACAAAAATAGAAAAATAATAATGTGTGGTTTTTACTGGAAGAAGTGGATTTATGGGGAACTTAAACTAAATTTTACCGAAACGGCCGTCAGCAACTATCCACTTCCCAACCATCAATAACATCAACATCAAACACACCACCACTCCTCCACAATGTACACGATACGTGTTTGGCCTCAACATGAGGCATCATCAGGTATAGTTTCTACGGAAGACAACCGTTAATTTAAGGGTAATCTTGAGTTTCCCGTAAATCCACTTCTTTCAGTAAAAACACACACATTATGATTTTTCTATTTTTGTTTGCTTGTCGCGGATCTTAGCTAAGTAAAAATTCTGACTGCCCACATTGCTTCTTTCTTTTTTATCCCAATGCAGCCATTAAACCCTCGACCAATTGACTCCGAATGCGGCAATTTCGTCACTGTGTCATTTAGGTGATAATTATTTTAAAATCAAATTTAAACCAGCTAGTTACCTGGTTATTATTTTCAAGTATGTCAACATTGTAGGAAGACGGTGGGTGCGCGGATTTTAAACTGTCGTAACCAATGGACGACCCAGGTGGCCCAGATACATGTCAATGTTATGTACATTCAATTAGATATCCATACAATATTAATCGTATGAGGGTTCTTGGGAATGACGTATAAACGATGTATATGTCAATGTAAAATATTAGAGAAATTTTATAAAAGAGATAATTAAATTCGCATACACAGTGCCTTCCATCTCCTGTATGTGCATATATACGGTAATGTTCCATTCCACCCGTTATCTTGTCTTTTATTCGTGATGGTTCATCATTAATATCAACAGTCTCCGGTAGACAATTGCCGGACATAGGTTTCTGTTAGTCGTCCTGCGCAAATCTTCGTTTTATGCAACGGGGGAGAGGGGGACATTGGCCAAGTAGCGACCTTTGCTCCAGCTCTCGTTCAAAAAATTCTTCGAAATTCACACGCTCAGTGGGCGGATCACGTATTGGTTTTTATTATACAAGCAGAGACTGCCGGTCTTCTACTATGCCCAAGGGAATATTAGGTGGCCCTATTCTATACCAGGAACCATATATAAGTATAACTATTTTATGGAAAATGGCATGTGAGTTCTTCATAAATATCGTGTGCGTTGCCGCAGCTTTTTAGCTACAATCTGCATAGAACGGCTGGCAGATATTGAATATGTGAAGTCGAAAATCGGACTAGCACGGAGAAGTGGTGCGCTTTAGAGGAGATCTTTATCCAGCAGTGAACTGCCGAAGACTGAGGGTAATGAATTCTTCATAATAGCATTACAACGCATATCATGTACTAGCTAGAGTAAAATAATTTTGTGTGCTTAGGTTGTATTTTACAATTTCTAACATAGTGATAAATATTTTTCTTCTAAAGCTAGCCAGATTATTTATCCCAGCACTTAAATATCCCCTAAAGATAGGACATGAGATTCATCGTTAGGTAAGTTTATAAATCTCTACTAAACTTTACCCGAACATTAATTGCCGTTTTTACAGCTTTCCCAGGTTGAGAGATGAAATTACCGGGCAAAGTATCGATTTCGTTCCGGGAACGCGTTGATTTGCGTAGAATGTAACAATATATTAAAATGTATCCCAGTAACTTCGTTAAAACTCTCTGCGTACAGTATCAAATTTATTACGACAAATATTCTTAAGGATTCTTAATCTACTAGTCATACAGTTACACTACGCGCTACAAAAATAGTTTCTATCCCCATCACCTGCATGTCTGGCATTCCACCAACGTGCGATTCAGTCATGGTTATCTGCCATGAACTGTGACTTGCAACGAATCTGAGATGCTTCTCCCATTCCCCGGAAATAAGGAACATATACCATAATCCCCCGATTGTTTTAGATTGGAAAACATAGATATGTTTTTATTACTCAATTGCTTCTTCCTGCTACCTATTAATATTCTCATTGATGCCTCATGTGAGGCGTACAAAAATTGTGAAGCCTTCCAAAAAATGGAAATAATCTTCAATGCGCCAAATATAGGAATTATGGAAACACTCCTCATATCTGAGGGAGGCTAATTTCCCTTAGTGGACTCCTATGGTTCAATTGGTAGATTATACATAAGAATGATAGTGTTTTATTAAAAAAATAAAATACTCCCACCTTTGTAACTGCAAAAAACATAAATTAGGTTTAAAAAATAATTGCTCACTTCTCAGTATGTAATTATTTTTTATACAAAAGCAAATTAGTAAAGGCATGAACTGATTGTAATTAATGTTCTACGTGACTTGCAGCGCTAAAAATATAACAAGGATAAATAATCATACAATCATCAGTAATGTACACCATTTTTTTAGTTTTTCTAGTCTAGGGGTTTCTACATCAAGAGACTACAGGCGCGTGTCTCGGGAAGATTCGGGCCTACAACCGTATCATTCCATTTCTACTATTAGTAGAAATGGAATGACACGGTTTATATATCTTACTCTGCTTAAATATACATATATTCTTATTTATCTTGTTCATTTTTTCAATCGTAAATAAAATACTTTTTATTCATCCACTCAAGTTCAAATATTTTTTTAAACTTGTAGTGGATGACACTCGATGTTAATATAGATTTTTTTAAATATTAATTCATTAATTAAATTAAAAAAGAAATTCTGTTATATATGATATTAAGCAGGTTGTAAATTTAGGAACAAATATTATCATTGGCGAAACGTAAAAATAGAAAAAAGTTATCTTTATATTATTATATTTGTTTTTAACATTATATCAAGCCCTTAGGTAGCGTTCCTAAAGTATTTACAATAAAATGGAATCCACGAAACAGTCACATCTCCGTCAACACGTGCGTTAATGACATCTCACAACACAAAAGGCAATATCGGCGCGATTCATTTAGCTTGCGGTCGGGTAATGCGCGCTCCACGCTGATACATCTGCGTTTTTATAATTAATATGTATGCACTTAACACCTTACTGTACATGATGTGTTTTTCGATGTGCAGAACAAAAGCATTAAAGTTAATTAAAATACATCCTATCCTATCTCCTAGTTCCTACTAATATTATAAATGCGAAAGTTTGTGAGTATGGATGTATGTTTGTTACTCTTTCACGAAAAAACTACTGAACGGATTTGGATAAAACTTTACAGTAATATAAGTTATACATCGGAATAACATTTTGGCTACAATTTGTAATGATTTTATGTAATTTTGGTCTGGTGATATAACGATACATGTCAATTAAGTCGGAAAAAAATATGGCCTCTGAGAGCTATCTTGGCGTACGCTGCCTTAACCATTAGAGTTACACAAAGATGATGTACCGTAGGATTGTTTATCTTGAATAGTTCTAAATAAAAGTCCGCGACAACATATATCTCCTACCTTTTATGTGGAAGCCACTATGACCAAAATTATGAACCATAAATTAAGTATAAAGAAATATATATATTTATTTACAATGAGCTGTTACGAAACTTAATGTGGCAGACCAAATTCTAGCTAAGCTAGTTTTGTTATAAAAACATTACAACAATAAATATTAATAAAGAATAGTAGAAACTACTTATTTGTAAAATCGAAGTGATATTTATATGTAAGTATCGCGGAGTAGTTTTCGCCCTTCTTCTCCATCCAGAGGAACCTTATTACGAAATGGTGGTAAGAGCTTGAATGTTGGCGGACTAATGTTTGACAAATGAAATGTTATTTCTGATATCACTATCAAAAATCTTTCTTATTTCCAGTTATTATACTTTATTAGCTTTATCTTCAATTTATAATCAGTTATATCAAACTGGTAACCTAAATGAATCAGTAGCGAAGATACCACTTACCAATTCATTGAGGGTGCGTTTCCTACGGAGCACCTAGATTTGGAATAAATACCAATAGTTCATACTTATTCGCATTAAGGACTCGACCATTGGCTCTTCAAACTTCGTCACTGAACTAATTAGTCCCTAGAAATTGAAACATATGTACACACATATTAAGTTAATTATAACCATTGGTGTGTAACCATTGGTGATTCTAAGGTATTTACCATAAATATCTAAAAGGTTTATTTTAACAACCCGTTTGCCCTTTTTATTGGATGTCTTACACGGCTTCGGTAAGTTTTATTAAAAATAAAATGGATAAGAATGTGTTGTAAGTAATTATCGCAGTGTATCACGGCGATCGCTGCAGTGTGTGATGACCTTTATCGATCCCCGGCTCTCCAGTAACGACACGTCTCATACTGAGGAATCTTAAATCTGTAATCTCTACTTTTTGCATTCCCTCCCGCCTCGAGCGCCATAACGACACAATAAACGTATTTTATAAGCGCTTACACTTAACGTTTATATCGCCTTATAAGTAGATCGAGAAATAATAAAACTAAAGGAGAGCGAACATCAAGAAAGCAATAACATCATTATCATAGCAAGACCGCCATCTCTTTCCAATGGGTATCACCCCACCCTTGGCCCCGCCCACCGCGTATCGCCTCTGTCACCTGTATATCTCGAAACATTACACATATGCAAAACTTTCGCGCTCGCGTCTCTCGCCACACATCCAGCCTCCACACACACACGCAAGCCTCCTGCAGTTGCAAGGCATGTGTGTGCACAGCTCGGTATAAATCTGCAAGATAAAAAGTGTGCTATATTACGTCGCGAGAGTGCTGCCTGGACGGGCTTTTCTTTTTTGCTAAGATAGTCACCCGTAGCCCGTAGCCCGTAGGCGTGCCTAGTGAGTTGTTTGCACCTCGCACAGTGGTCGATATTTCACAATGCCGTGTCATCGACACGACAACTTCACTGAAATATAGACACTGCCTACGTTATCTCTGAGTGCCGTGAACTTTTCTGAACGCATCTTCCTTTATTTATGTTTGTATCTATCTTCGTTTACCTTACAAAGGGTTAATGCAGCTGATATTTAGTTGAGTTACAACGTGTGCTTCAATGTTTTTATTTGAAATACAATTATATAAGGCATAGAATACACGTAGCTCAAAATGATCATACATATATTTTTATAGAAAACGAGCATATTATGCAGCATATATTCGGATATGCTTCGTAGTATATGATTATCGCCACATATATAGACACCCATATAAATCTCAGATGCTTTATCAGCCTTTTCTGAAGATAAACGCTCGTCGCTTAAATGCCTGTGTCGATTTTTTTTTCTTTTTATGAGATAGGAAGGCAAACAAGCAGGCATGTCACCTGATGGAAAGCAATTAACGCCGCCCATAGACATCCGCAGTGCCACAGGCGTTGCAGAAACGTTGTCGGCTGTTTTAAGAAAATTGTAGGCTTGTTTTTTGAAGGTTCCCGTATCGTAATGGTTCGAAAACACCGCTGGAGGTAGCTGGTTCCATAGAGTAGTGAGACGTGGGAAGAAGTTTCTGGAAAAATGCACCGTACTGAATCGGTAGCCATCTAAATAATCTAATAAATAAAATAAAAGTGGTGATGAAACTTTTCCTCGTGGCGAGTTATGTGGTACTGAAAGTCAACGGCCGGAATTATCCTGAAAAGTTCCTCAGAGCACTCCCCATGGTATTTATTTGGGAACACCGCAGGTGGCAACACTAGCACAGTTATGGGCAGAAAACTGCGACTAAAGAAAACTGCGACTAAGGGATGAGACCTATTTTTGTAGCACGTTAAACTACCGCCTTCAGTAGCCCCTGTGGCAAGCAGGGAGACATATGTATGTATATGGTCTGCGAGAAAAAATCTATTATATATAAAAAAGTTGCTATGGTTTTATATTTTTATATATGAAATATGATTCTATTTCTTTTATCTGTATGGATGCGACAATTATACGTACTAACTGTACGTCCGCTCGATGTAAAATGACGATTGAATCATGAACGATTCCAATCATGGGACCAACTGCAGTAATTATTCACATTGTGTATGAAACAGTTAATGCACTATAATTACGACACTGCGATTCACTTTATTGTTCAAATGTCAAAGCGGTGATGTTGAATGACGAATTGTATCATATTCGATTGAATAAAATCAGAATTAATGTTGCAGGCGTTTAAAACTACGAATGTATTATGGTTAAACATTTGCAATAGAAACTATTGGTTGAACAGGTATCATCGTTTACAGAATATTGTGTGTGAGACAAGCCATATTTCTGAAAACCATATGAATTTTTTGTAACATATATGTCCTACTTCTGAGCACGGGCCTCTCCATCTCTGGAGGAACGGACGTTAACCCACCAAGCTAGTCCAATGCAGATTGGCGGGGTTACCAGACTCGGAATAAATATTTCTAATCCATACATGTGTTTATTCCGATGCGGGGATCGAACCCGCGACTATTGACTCCGTGGGCGGGGTTCCCGCCACAAAACCAATTGAACGTCCATACGACTGATATATATGACATTAGTACTTTTAAAAAACTAACCTAAACATTTATCAAAGATACGATAAAGCTGCTGAATGTCTCTAGTGTTGTAAATGGTCATGGGTGGCATTCATTGTTTAATATCAGGCACTGGGAAGTCATTGGACAGTCTCAACAATTGCCATCCATGAATATTTGCATCTAAGAGTGCTGAAGGTGCGTTAGTTATCTTAGGGTAAGGAGGAATTAATTGGCCCTCCTATTAATCTTCCTTACCCTTAGACGGATGTAATGGGAGGAGGAAGGAAGTAGCGGCAGAGATAGAAGGAAATAAAGAAAGGTAAAGGAATTGAGCCTTCGAAACCGTATATTCACTGTACGAAACCCGGTGATAAAGTAAATGCTGCCTCTTGACAACGTTAATTTGAAAGGGTGAAGTACCTATTTTTCTGGTTGAGCTAGCCTACTTGTGCTACCATAGCTCTACCACTTTTAAAATTAAGAAATCTTCGAGCCTCGAGTCGAACAGACGTGTGCTATAGAATTCGTTTGGTTTTCTATTATAAATCTACCCAACACATTTGGTTATCTATTGGTGAATTTGATGACTTCACCAATAGATGAATACTTCGAAGTTTATTCCTTTACGTCTAATACAGCTAAGTTTACCTAGTGTAAATTGCAGTCAATCATTTTCTTATTTAATCGCATATAATTATACTGAGATTAAAATTAACCTTTCAAGTTTTTGTCTGCATGCAATTACTTTTAAATTTCCTTGTACTAGCAAAGACATGTTATTAGCTTGTAATTATTTTAAAAAAATACACTTATAGACACCTCTATTAATTATGGCACTTCTGCGGCGGTTCACAGCTGGAATTTGTCAGACTGGAGTGGGAGTGAGAGGGAGGAGGGAAGAGGTGGGATGAGAGGGGAGAGGGAGGTTGTTGGGTCTCCGGAACTCAGCCACTCACCATACGAAGCGCGGTAGCTAAGCTACAACTCAAATGCCGGTTTTAACGTCAACATCAGTCAACTGCTACCTCAGTATGCCTATATATTATTTAATAATACAAACTGTAAAACATTCTCTTTTGATGAATAATCTTAATTAATTTATATTATATATTACCGTATTCGCACAGAAAACACGTAGACATAAAGAATTATGCTTGCGAAGACCTAATTGATTCAGTGGTGCGGTTACCAATTGCAGATTAAATGGTCGCGGGTTCAGTTCTCGAATTTGGGTGCGCACTAATCCGCCTTGGACCAGCGTAGTTGGTTAGTGTACATTTTTTCGAAAATTCTCTAAAAAAAAAGGAAGGTTCTCTTATCACCTGTGTAACATATATGATGAAAAATATTGCTTAGAGAAACTCGCTTCTGATAGATGCGATAAAAATTGAAGTAAGTATAAAGAATAGTTTGAAAAAAAAAATTGATACGTGGAAGTGTAATATAAAAAGTTAGATTGTGACCTTCCATTGTCGACTAGTTGTTTCTTATTTTTGAATGGTTAATTACAAACTTAATAGCAGCTGTGCTTAAATATAATTTCATTCCATAATTACTATGTTTTAGATAAAACTGTAGCGCACACCGGTTCGGCGATTACGTCCGCTTACCGTTCCTGCAATTAAACATTTTAATAACTGCGCCGGTTAAGCTTTGTTTCCATTGTCGTGTACAAAACACATTACAAAACGGTTCGTTTAGATTCGTTTTTTGATAATCTATTTTATATCATAATTCATGTGGATCTCTAGCTTAATAGGAAAAATGAGGAGAGTGATACAAGATCACTATTAAAAGGTACTTGTGGAGTTTTTTAGTGTTTCTTCCGCATCTAACCTCATTATAAAACTTTTGTTAAAAAAGACTAGCAATGTTTTTGATATTACTAGAATTCTTGTTAACCATTTCAACCAAGCTAATAATACTTGTGATTGGATATGGTTCACATCAATAGTCCAGTGGAAGATACGAACTCACGAAGTTCAGATTGTGAGGCAAAAGCTTACGTTTAAGATTGAGTTGTTGCTGTTTCAGCTGGATCGTTGGTAGACTGATGTGATGTGATGAGATTATAAATTAAATGTATTGTATAATAATTACTCATGTTGAAAGAAGATCTTGTGTTTGAATTATCATTATTTGTGTCACCTAGCCCGTGGACAGTCAGAATTTTTAAGTGAGTTAACGGTTGTCTTCCGTAGAGTCTACTATACTAATGATGCCTCGTAATGTGGCTTAACACTTTTTGTGTATATTGTGGAAGAGTGGTGGTGTGTGTTTGGTGTTGTTTATAATGGTTGGGAGGTGGAGAGTTGCTGACGGCCGTTTTTCGATAAGATTTAGTTTAAGTTCCCCGTAAATTCACTTCTTTCAGAAAAATATTATTATTTTTCTATTTTTGTTTACTTGTTGCGGATCTTAGCTTAGTAAAAATTATGACTATTTACATTTTTTTCCACATAGTAGTGGATTTCCGCAAAGTAACGCCTGACTCCAATCACCATCGCCTAGCCTGATTATCAGCATCACTCGTCCAGTTTCGGCCAGCCACCTTACATAGTTTGAGTTTTGCTCCATTAGCTGAGTGCCATCTTATACTATTCCAACGATTGCTAGCCAGATGGGGTGACAATCTACGTAGCGCGGCTGGTAAAAACTGGATGATGGTCTTGGAAGACGATAAAGTCCAGCAGTCCATCGCCGCAGGTTATAACGACCTTGGACGTTATAACCTGCGATGTTGGACGAGTATATTGATGTTGATGAGAATATGTTTTTTTTTACGGGATAGAGTAGTGAAATTGCACTTTAACAAAAATTTAAATAAACCTCGGGCACCGTGTCACGTTTAGTTCAAACAAGCACATGCTTGCACTAATTACTGCGCATTGCTTGACGACAATTTATTTCCCATTAGGCAAAGTACGCAGTGGCCTTCTACCGATTTCGGTCGCCCACCTCACCTCACCTCCGTAATGACGATTATTTTAATTTTGCTAATAACACTTTAATTATGAGTCCGGACGAGGTCGTTGTGTTTACCGCGTGATTGTGAATATCATTATAATTCATTAAAACTTTTGATAAGTAGTGATGTTTTTGTTTCATCGAACTATTAGGGAACCTTGACTTCAAAATTATAATTCTTTATTTCTTTGACATTTTCCATCAGACTGTTCACAAGGAAGCTACTATTACTGCGTGAACACACACTCGTTGCTTGAATACTCCAAAGTCATAATTGTTGTGCAAGACTACTACAGATGGTAGATCGCTTAAATTATACCAATATCATTGACAATGTAATAGCTCAGTGAATTACTTACCGTTTTTGTAGTCTATAATCAGGGTTCGATTCCATCCATCAATATATATATATCATATATATATATATATATATATATATATATATATATATATATATATATATATATATATATATATATATATATATATATATATATATATATATATAAAAGTATAAATAAAATAGTCTATTTTTATAAATTGTATCACAATTATACATAGTATTTTAAGGAGTATTTGTATTAGGTAGGAAGTACAATCTCGAAAGATACAGAATACGCAATCACGTACGAATGTGTGCGACTCGCCGAATTATCGCCGACAATACTACCCCACCGTTAGAACCGATTTACACGAGCCTTTTGACCGTTCGATTCCCCACACTATTGCCTTTGTCTAACTCGAGTTTCAATTCGTCGTCCATTGTACCACTTCGAGATGAGTGGATGTCGTTAGTGAGATTTCCCGCTAGTGAGATAAGACCTTAGTACAAAAGAGATCGGTGTAATCGCCGTGTGCGCGCACATTTAGCGACGCCGGCCTTTGTGTCGTCGACTGCGATATCATTTTTTTACTCATTCCTCTCAGTTTCTTCGTTTCAGACTAGAATTTCTATTCATAGCGCTTACTTTCTTTTTTCAGGCTGTATTCAAAAGAATTTTTAATGATTAAGACGTGGAAAAAGTTGATATTATTTTAATATTGAAATATAGCTATTATATTTTTATTATTCATAATGCAATTTCATCATTCATTATTATCAACATTGACATTGATCTCCCTTAAAATTGAGAGGTGCTACCGTTATCCCCACTCTTGACAGCTGGATTGGGGATTGCAGACTTATTTTATTACTCAGCTAAGCGATGCTTCTTATTTATTGGTATTTGCTTCCATAGTTTTCTCGTGCGATACCCACGGAAAGAAATGAAACGGCGTTATTCTATGACGGTAAATATATATCTTATAATATATACACAACGCGTCGGCCTTTTGCCACGAGGTCTTATGCACTCTTCCTAGAAAAATTGTGTTCTAGATTTTCTGGCTCTTTCATAATAATGATCGCTCTTCGCTCCTAAGATACTTTTATGGCGCGAATAGTAATCAAGAAACAAATTTAAACATTGCTAGTCTTCTTTGAATAAAATAAGACCGTAAAAATTGAAACTTTGTTACATGTGTGTGAATTACTCAGAGTTCTAAAATTTGTTCATGCATAATATTTCAATAAATGATCATTGTGGAGGTCCAAAGTGTGAGGTCGTCTCGTTATTTACAAAGCATTAAGTTATCATGATAATTTCGTCTGTTGTAACCTTATCAGGACATACAAAACGTAATCGAATACATTCGATCGGTAATTGTATCTAAATCGACAGTATTAGTTCTGAGACGAGCTCTGGCCAACGGAGCACGAGAGACATTCATCGATACTGCGGAGACATATTCATTAGAGGCGCACACACTCACGCAACACTTCCTCACACCAACGACAGGCATTACGTGTATAAACGTCGCCGGAATGGATGTAAAACGAACGATGGAAATGACATTGATCCAGTGTTATACGCGTTTATTTTAACATAAAATTAACTTAGTATGAGTTTATTAGTAAAGGAACTCTTTAATATTTTTAAAGAATGTGTTTTCTGCTTTGTGCCGTAGATACTCCAGATAGAAGCTGAATAATCTTTAATAATGTTGAAATTTAAGTGTTTATGACAGATTATGCAAAAAGAATAGAACACACTAAAACTATGAGAAACCATCTACATGTGGAAAAACAAAATATAGCCAGAGAAAATCTAGGAAGCTGTGGAAGGATTGTTTTCGATCCATGAACATCTCAAAATTATAAAAAGATAACGTTTTGATGAATGGAGACCAGAAACAGAATGAAATAGAAGAGAATCTTGACAAAAGAATTGAAGAGAACAAGACCCACAAAATGTAGCGCTGAACGGAATTAGTAGTTTACATGCTTTTTAAGAAATGTTTGCTGATTAAATAAATTAATCTAGATGATGTTACTATATACAATGTATTAATATAATATACTGTATACTATTATACATTATTTTAAGATATATAAAAGAGTTTTTTTAATTTTTGTGTTTAGTAAATGTTAACCCGACCTTCTTAAATGCATATTACATAAAATAGCTCTAACTGTTGAACGTTCAGTGCCACATCTAGTTGTCACCAAGGGCCGTCTCGTGGAATATCTTGGAATGTCATACTTCAAGCGAGTAATCAAGCAATATTCTTCTTAATCAACCCCACCCACTACGGCGGGGGTCGATTCAACCAACAAAGGAATTGATTAACTAACTATGCCACGATATTACCCCGCCGTATTATTCCACTATAATAAAGAGGGATCGGTAACCGTGGTACTTAATGAGAGAAAACTCGATTAGAATTCGTATTAATCTTGTAATAACTTGATAGAAGGTATCTTGGTTGATTAAACTATCCCTTTCGAAACTTTCAATCAGATATCCAAAGTTAGGCGGGAAGTCATTCGTAGTTTTTAAAGATTTATTACACTCGTACTTAATTCCTTCTTTTTATTTGTATACAGAATTATACAAATAAAAAGAAATTAAATACGAGTGTAATACTTACACTTTAAGCTCTCCCTGTACGTTCCATGTAAGTATAAAATAAATAACTTGAATCTATTAAAAAGGATAATTAAATTCGATAACTTCCTATATTTGATTTGAGAATATTAAACTTGTATATGAATCATTATATCTATTACTTATTACAAAAATAATATAGGATAACTTCAAAGTACATAAAACTTAATGAAGATACATATTAATGAATAAATGAATTTTTTAGACAACAAACGATTGATTTCGATTTCTTGTCATAAAGTACATACGTAAATTAGATTTCTTTTTAAATAGGCTAGGGTGGGTAGGATTAATTACCCATATATTTAAATATATGGGTAATAATCGAACATTATTAATAAAAAAAATAATAACAGTTGCATACTATAAATGTAAAAATTCTTATAAAAATATCTTGAGAGCTACTTAATTTTTAATTTTTAAAAGAGAGTTTTTTTGTGTTTATCATTATTATAGTTAAACTACACTGTACACTATTCAACATTTTATTGTCTTCTCTTAAGGAGAAAATATGAGGCCGCTGATAAAAGCGCTAAATGGAATTCCGCTGTAAGAGGAGACGAAGTTAATTGCTGTAGTCTTCGAATAAAGCTATATATAACTTCATGAGCGATATATGATGCAACAAAACATATTAAATAGTTTTGAAAACGGTAACATATTATTAAGTGTAAAATAATAACGAGTCAGACTATCATTTTAGCAATAAGACTGACATGTCACAGTTGAACAGTTTTTTAATGGAATAAGTAGGAAAATTATTAAGTGTGTCAATTAGTGATAAGTTATCATTTACATCCCACAGACATTTGTAACATTGGAGAGATGTCGTCTACGGAGGAAAATTAAATGATGGATGCAAAGGAAAAAAGGTAGAGGAGAGGAGTTGGCACTTTGGATGTTTTCTGCTGAATATTATACCACTTTTTGTCTATATATGAGAGTGTGGTACTTCTCCAATCAAACCGAACCATTTATAGTTATATTGTACAAAAACTAACCCCAATAACGAGTAAATTTTCATGGTTTTTATTGGAATAACCAATAATTCAAGTGACTAAGAAAGTTTTTGAAAAATGTTGTAATGTATACTAAAAATAATAATCCGAATAATGGTTTCAAAGTAAAGATAGATGTGTTGTTCCCATCCCATAACGCAATTAACAAAGATAGATTGTCAAGTTTCTCCCCAGACCTTGGAACTGGGAACACAATTATAAGTTGAATGTCGCGCAACAATAAGCATCTGGTACAGCGTGTCATAAAGCCAACCAAGTTCGCTAATTAACTTCAGTGGCAATACGACTACAAGTTTAGACGCGTTTAAGAACGAGCGCGTTAAGTAGTCTAACTTGGGCGTGTGTTAGACTGAAAGTTACGGCGTTATCTAAATGAGACCATCTTTCGTTATATAAGCTAACTTAATTAAGAACTAGCAGATGAGAGTGGGCGCCGACGGGCGGCGGATAAAGCGTTGTGGTATGTAGCTGTCTGGAAGCGATATACAATTTATAATTATTCTATTAATATATTTCTTTAAATTTTGTTTTTATTTGAATGAAATATTTAAGTCAGTAGGAACAGTTCTTCACATAATATTTTTATTTTTTTAATTAAGTAAAAAGTTTTTTAAATTTTTTACTTGATTTACTTATATTTTCTTCGTTTTAGTGTTAAAGTTAAAGTTTGAATTTACAAATAAAAGAAAACAATGATATTTATAGTTAATAAGTCAGCGTTATCAATAATAAATAAGTAAATGAATTTAAAAATATTTAACAAAAGTGAATTTAATGTTTATTTATTGGTAATAAAACAATATAATTATGATATAAACAAAATTATGTTGTCTTAATAAAACGCAGACGGTTACATACCACGAGGTTTCCTTGGAGCCTGCTAAACTAAGCGCGCTTGCTTGTGTGTGGGTTCCGAGCATACGTTAGTGTTATGCGAGGACGCATGTGTGCGTGTAGAATGTGTGCAATGGATTAGTCTTATAATAAAAGTTTTTGTAACAGATGTCAGATATTAAACACCGCTCCATATTAATAGCCGCGAGATGTCACCGAGGAGAATATATAAAAAGTTCGCAGATTAGCCTCCTTCGCTATAATTTCTTGTTGTTTGTTCTCTTTCGCGAACTAAGCTTATTCATGCAGTACGTAACAATGTATCACCGAAGTTACAAGCAACAATATATTTATAGCACTCTCCATCGCATGTCAATACTAAGCAACTAGATCAAATAATTTATAAGACTTAGAAGCTTAGTAATTATTACAAGGAATATTTGATATCAATATGATATGAGGGCAAATTTTATAATTAATTGATTGGATATCCAACCAAAGTTATTACTAAATACAATTTAAAATTGTAAATTAAAATTTTACAAACACAAGTAATTAAGTTATATTCAGTTATCTTTTATATATTTAACAAAGTATATATTATTTTCTAATAAGTTTTCTGATATATGAGTCATTTAAGAACAATGATTAAATAGCCCTATTAAATGTGGCATTAATTTAAATATATCACGAAAAATAATTATTTTCATACATACTACAAATTTTGCTTCAATTATAATTTGAAATATAATATAAATATTACTTTTACATGTGTAACGTGAATTTATGAAACAAAAAAGTTTTTACGCGTAATCTCAACGGATTAATGAAGCTACGACGTAGAAGCGTAGCACGTAAGTAAATAAGGCTGACCACAAACGTACTAATCCGTCCGTCATCCGGTCCGAAACACCCTCTGTGTGTTATAGCATCAGTTAATTACTTATGTAAACGGTTTGCTCTTTTGTGCAAACGGACCAATATAGATTACAAATATTAAACTGGTGGTTCGTTTCCTTGATTTGACAAATGATAAAAATCAGTGGTCGACCTCTATATAAGTAAATGCAAGCTTCAAACCATCGAATTCGAACGAGAACTTTGAAAAGTACACCTCAAAAGTTTTTAATAAATCATGGCGCTGCTTCATATTTTTAATAACAATTTCATAGAGACGTATCGGGTGAGTACTCAATATAAATAGCTTGTATGGCCTACATACATATGTTGTATGTATACTGGGTGTTTGTACTTGTCATTTGTTTATATATATTGGTACTGTAGTGATACATTGATTTAAGTATCACAAATGTATTAATACTTTTTGTTTGATTATAATAAAACCATTTTATTATATTACTGAACATACCGTATAACCGTAATTTTAAAATTTGAAAATTTAAGAAAATATTATTTTTTCAATTTAATTTTGATTAGATCGACTGACGTCTCTGATACGTCTCGTCTTCGTCGCCTTTCCTTGCATAAGAATATATTATAATATGATAAAGTGTGAAATATAAATATACAGTGAATTCAAAAATAACTTAATATCATCAGGAAAAATTTTATTCTATAGAAGATAAAGCCCCGTGTCACCGTATCAGTACGATTGGCACTGAAGTGTTCAGTACCTTAGACACAGAATAATCCTAGTTTGGGGCACCTAGTTTGGCAACGAAAATTATTTTTTATTATTAGAAACAATAGGTATGTTGTGTGTAAATAATCTAATGCATTCAATATTGTATTTGAAATTTACATGAATATGACGACCAATTGGCTCAGTCGCGGGATTACCACCTACGGATTCAATGGTCGCGGGTTCGACTCCTATATCGGGATAAATATATGTATGGCATAAATATATTTATTCCAAGTCTAGTTATCCCGCCAAATCGTATTGGACAAGCGTGGTGGGTTATGTATCCGTTCTTTCAGAAATGGGGAAGTCCGTGCCCAGGAACATATATGATCTGTGTAAAAAAAATCAATATCATTTGAGTAAAATAGGAGGAAAAATGTAGTAAAATATAAGTAAGCCGCCATTTCCTTGTTTCTCACCGCAGAAGCCGTTAGTCTCACTGACAGATGTCGTTAAAGGGTGACACTTGTCCGGCAATTACCAACGAAACGTATAATTTACATGGAATTAAGTCACACCGATCATTTTCAGCTGCAACATTAGGTAAATTTGATATAATTGATCTTTCCACTTTTAGTTCGCGGGAACATCTGGTATATTAACATCGTTCTGAAATATTATTTTAATTTTTTTAAACGATTTTAATTTAAATCTGAGGTATCTATAAGTCTTTTTTTAACAGCCCATATATGCCTCACTGCTGAGCACGGGCCTCTCCATTTCTGGAAGTACGTACGTTAACCCACCACTTTTGTCCAATGCGGATTGGCGGGGTTACAAGTCTCGGAATAAATATTTGTATAATCCATACATATATTTATTAGGATGGGGGATCGAACCCGCGACCATTGACTCCGCGGACGGAGGGCCCCGCCACTGAGCCAATTGGTCGTCCTAGAAGTCTTCATTGGTCTTTATTCAATCGTTTTGAGAGTCGGCAAAGAAATTGTTTCATTACCACCAACCGGTTGACTGTGGATCCAGTACGGTGCATTTTTATTGATATTTCTTCTCATATACTCTTCTACGTAGAACCTTTAGCGGTATTTACGAACCGATACGACGTTGGAACCTTCAAAAAATATTCTTTCAGATATCTCAAAGACCGGCAACGCTGTGGCGCCTATGGTTGACGTTGATCAGGTGACACGTGTCCTCATTTGGCTTCTTATAAAATAATTCACTTTAATTTTATTTGAAAAAAATTGCAAGACATAGATACTTTATAATTACAATAGATGAACTTTTCCCGCCAACTTACATCAGTGACGTTGTATTTTAATTTCATTTTCATAATCTTATATTATTATCAGTTATATTATTTAATTGTGTAAAAGTGATGTAATATGAAGTAAATACGTGTATCGTAGCTTTTTAAGTTGACTGAAAAAGTCCATAGAAGATTTTGGTAAAATGGCCACTATTTTATCAAGGCGTAACGTGATAAGCTGACTAGGAACATTTCAAGAGATTGATTAGATATTGTATTTTACTTGACACTGGCATATTAGTTGTAACTAATTACCATCAAAGAGAAGAAAAAAAGATACAATAGATTTTAAATTTATTAGATTAATATAGATTTTTATTTTATATCTGTGTCGATAAAAATTAATATATAATTAAATATTGTTACTTTTATAAACATATTTGAGGTTAAACATATTGTGTATACACTGTACATAAAAATATACTCCGCTACGCTTGGGCCGCTCGCAGTTTAACCATTGATTTCGGGTGTCAGTCACTTTTTCAATATACCTCCGTCACCGAATTATTTTCGACGCGACTTTTTATCCACTTTATTTCCCGAACATAATTAAAGGAGCGTTGGTTAGGTGTAAAAAAAACCGGGCGATGTAATGACATTTTAATTGTCTGAGTGATTACTGGGCGTCCGCGATGCGGCGCTGTCGCGTACTCTCATCCTGTTATTACGAATAATTGCATTACGCTTCGTTACGGAGGAAAAAAAGCGAGTACGAGTCGGTTTAATTGACACGTAACTTTCTTTGTTCACGCCTAACATGTGACAGACACACACACCTACATCTGTATTAAAACACATGTACATATATCGTAAGACAAACATACAAATTGATCACTGAAAATCTGGAACAAATGTGTTTTAAGGAACCGATTTTTTGCAACCGAACTTTTGCAGACCGTCAAAGGTAGAAAAGATGCTTAGCTGGGTCATATCATGAGACATGACAGGTACAAGTTGCTGCAACTGATCATGATGGGAAAAATCGCGGGCAATAGACAAGTTGGTCGAAAAAGAAAGTCTTGGCTACGTAATATCACGTAGTGGACCGGGATAGCGAGTGCTCCAGAACGGCTCCACGAAGGAGAAGGAAAGTTGTGCTGAATTGGCTGCCAACCTTCGCAAGTTGAAGAGGCTCTCTTAGAAGAAGAAGAAGGAACCGATTAATCTTTATTTTGTACCTCAAACTCAAAATGATTTATTTAAAGTAATATTATACTTAATTAAAATATGATTCCATATTTTAATTTATGAAAAAGAAATTGATTTATTTATTTTTATATACACATAAGCTATGTAATATCCAATTCCACACAAAAAATATTTCATTCTTTATTTTACCCCTTAGGGGATGAATTGACAACAATATGTTCTTAGCGATCACCTACACAAAATATTGATCTCTAGATCAATTGCTTTAAGCTGCGTTTAGTGTGTTAGTCCGTCAGTAACATACATTATATAGACTATATACATTATATAAAATAGATGTGGCTATTTATTAATATCCATACAAATTTTCATTTTTTTTTATTTGAATGTGGTAATGCTATTAACATACTTTTCAAAAATTGTTTGTATTAGGATGTTCAATCTCAGAAGAATTCTCTGATAAAAATGAAATCAAGAAATTTAATATACTTTTTACCCATTCTTCTTGGCAAAATCAATTAGTTGGACTGGTTTTAGATTAAAATGAGAATAACGTATTGAATTATTGGCATTTTTAATTTGAATATAACTATAAATTACATACTTTCACAAATTTAACATCAAAAAAGATTTCAATATTTAGTGAGCCAAACACAATAATAAAAATGATATCTCACATTTTAAATAAACGGTACATCTCATGACTCCATTGTGAGCAGAAAAGAAATTTAATCATGAGAAACAATAATAATGACTGCTAAGAAATTAGACTGAGTGTAAGTACGGGAGCCACGCAACTTAAGTTTGGTTGTTACTTTTTAATACCTTCCACACAGCTATCAAGACTAAATAAACTCTAATATTAATGAAATATAGTTCATTTTGATTTGCTTCATGTTGATGATTTCACTATTGTTAAGTCTGTATGACTATCAATTATGTCCACAGTGTATGAGAGAGTGCATTGTGATCGAACAGTAGCTTTCATTCGGTCACTGCGATTGAAAATTAAAGAACCGATATAATTTGAAGCGCAACTAGTGATGTGAAAGTGTACTCACTTGTTAAATCGGTTATACTCGTAGTTTTGTTGTGACCAGCATTTTTTAATGTGTTTATATAATTCAATTAAATATGAACATTTTCTTTTTAATATATTTAACACTATTAAGCTTTTTTAAATCTATTTATCATTTATTTTTCAAATTATATAATTTTTAATTACAGGATTTTGTTTAAAAGATTATATCAAAGATAAAAGTTACGTTTATCCATAATTTTCTTTAAACTATTTTATTTCTCGATAATACAATCAAACTTTTCAGATTTTTCTGATGTTGATAAAATTTATGTAAAACGAAATGGCGTTAAATACTGGGCATACTCATGTATTTAACGCCATACAAATATAAAACGTACGGAAATTCTCCTTCAGCTTTAAAATTCTAGTGCTATTTGCGTTACTAGGATCGTCTGCGTCATTTAGAATATGGTTTTATTATAAACATAAGAACTATTATAACTTATTTAATATCTCTATCGAGCCGCATCACTATCCGACTGGCATTAACACGTCACTCGTAGAGATGATAATAGCCCAGGAGCTGTGCTCCACTTAATTGCTTTAATAACTTCCTGTGTCAAAATAACAAAAGAGCTATGCGGTATTAACAAAACGAATAGTACAGCGGCTTCGTACATCGCTCTTGGATTATGTTCGGAACGTACATGATGAAGGGTATAGAGGAGTTTTGTACGCTATGCAGTGAGGTGTATATCAAATCGTAATATCGGCATTCATGTTTTGATGTTTGATTAATGTTTCATGATTTAATTTAGTTTGAGATTATGTTGGCTGTTAGAGATAAAAATTAATATCGCATTAATAATAAATAACCTTAGTTTTCATATAGTTTCTTTAATATTTTAAAGTAGACTCATAATCAAATCATATCAAAATATAACCAATTAATCAATTTTTATTATAGGATAGGAGGGCAAACGAGCAAGCGTGTCGCCTGATGGAAAGCAATCAACGCCGCCCATAGACAACCGCGACACCGCAGGAGTCACGGAAGGGTTGCCGCTTTTTAGGAATGTATAGGCTTGTTTTTTGAAGGTGCCAATGTCGTATCGGTTCGGAAAGACTGTCGAAGATAGCTGGTTCCACGAAGTGGTGATGCATGGTAAAAATTTCGAGAGAAGCGCACCATAGTGTATCGCCACTCATCCAGATGGTAGGGATGAAACTTTTCTTTACGGCAAATGGTGCGGTTGTGGAATTCGGCGGCAGGAATTATTCCAAACAATTGCTCGGAGCATGATAAAAGCGGTAAAAAATGCTGAGAGATGAGATGTCCCTCCGTAGCGCTAGAGAATCAAGCCTATCATTGAGATCTCGGTCACCGACGATTCGGATCGCACGACAAATGATTGTCACTTGTCAAAACCATGGTTTTATCAGTATGAAAACGGGCATTTAGTGGAAAATATACACGTATGTATGGATGAACACTAATATTAGACTTAAATAATAAAATGAATTATAAAAGCCTTTAATTCCACACGTGTTACATTTAAAATATATATATAGTACTAGTGTTTTGTTTTAGTTGCATGGACTCCCTCAGGTAAAGGTCTCCTCCATGGATTTCCAATTTTCTCTGTTTTTTGCTATTTCCAACCAGTTTGTTCCTGCGCTCCTTTTTACATCGTCCTCCCATTATATGTAGGGTTAGGGAGACCCTACATGAGATGGGAGCTCAGCGTTTGCCTTCCATATGACTTAAATATATAACATTAAAAAGATCGCCACATTTAAAATGAGGATGTGAACAGATTCTAATTGTGTTTTAACTACTCTGCATACTTCTCAGAGATTAGAAAGCGTTCTTATTGCGCTGACGTAAACGTATTGACATTTAAAACAAACAGTCGGGCGTAGCAATAAACCTCATATATTATTCGCAGGCCAAGAATTATGGAGAAATGAAAATTACGAGTACTGCGCCTGTTCTACACACGTTATATTGGAGATCTGTTCAATACTGTTATTGATTAATCTCTACGTTAATGTATGTATGTGTATATATATATATATATATATATATATATATATATATATATATATATATATATATATATATATATTATTAATTAATTAATTAAATATCATGAATTGTATCAAATAGAGTACATTGTTCATAAAGGTTAGAAAATAAGTTAATTGCATAGTAAACAGTCGCTTGTAGGAGATAAGACATGGACAGTCAAAACTAAACTTTGACATTTGTCCATCCTATGGTTGTCTGAAAGAAATCACTGCTAGCGATAAGACAGACAACATTACAATCAACATATGTATAACATTGTTTTTGGTGTACAATAAAGAATATAGGTATATCAAAGATTCGCGAAAAAATCCGTGACAATTTTTATCGCGGATGTTAATAAAGTATGTCTTCGTCTGTCCATAATGGATTTCCGCAAAACAACGCGTGATTCTATTAATTATGTAAGAGATAGGTCAAAATTTCTGCTGATATCAGCGATATATGTAGATAATGCGATGAAGAACAAGAGGTTCCAAAAGTTTTTAATAGTGAAAATCATAACATAAATCATCATCAATACAGCCGTAACAATTCGTTGGTAGATATTGGAAATCTCTCAAATGTAGGATGTTGCCATAAATCCTCGCGAGAGTAGGTTGGGGATCTCAGATAGGGTATTATTATGTACAACCTGCTGCTCATCCACTCGATAATTTTTGAATTGACGAATTAAACCAAAATTGGTGATTTTACTTTAAACCACGTAGGTAAAGCGCTTTCTATTCAGCGTTTATCGAAACGAACTTTTGGATCTGTATTTTTATATTTTGTGATCTTTGATCTACATTGGGTCTTATTTGTGAGGGTAAGACTACGAATATAAAAATGACAAAATTGTATAATATATGATATTGCCAAACTAAACTGTCTTCAATGTATCTTAAAATTATGTATAATATCCTTGTCAATTACAAAACTCATTTAATGATTTTGTTGTGAATTAATGTTTAATGACATTTTGTACAATACAGCTCAATGACGCTCGCTATTCAACAACTTAAAAACAAATGAAACAAGCTAAGAAACCAAAGACGTTTGGTATAAAGCATAAGAATTAATTTTTTTCTCTTTTAATAAATGTTAGGTGTTTCGGCTTTTTATTATAAGTATAGTAATAAGTTTAATTATAGTTTAATGGAATGAATCAAGTTTAAACAAATTTAGTTTAATCAAGTTTGATGTGAATCAATTAATCCTAAATCAAGTAAAATTAGTTGGATAAACAAAAAATATTTATTTTTGAATGGCATGGAATATTATTGATATGGAAGAATATTTCTTTCTCATTTCTTTTCAGAGATTGATTACAAATTTATTTTATCTTTGCACTGTACACTTTTAATGCTGTAAGTCTCATAGCCATTATATTATTCTTCTTCTCGGCTTCCTCTTACCAAGTACAAACTTGGGTTACTTTGAAAGTTGAAAGTTAAAACTTGGAAAAAAATGGAACTTTTGTCTTTTCCAAGTAACAAGTACATTTCTAAATAACTTTTATTTCTTACTTTTTGATCATATTTACATAAGCAAATTTTAAATAACATAGGATCTGTTTAACTAACAACCAGTTACAGCATAAAAATATAACATACAAGTTGACGACACTATGGCAGAGAATACCTTCTGATTTGAAGTCCACATATATGTACCTAGGTATCACTTTTTGATAATGAGCATTAGATCAATTGGTAAGGCTCAGTCTTACAATATGTACGTTGCAAGTGAATTGCTATCTTCCTTTAAACTATTAAAGTGAACCATATTCTAGTACAAGCATTGTAAGTTGCTTTGGAATTGTGGACAAGATTTTTTTCTTCTTTTTAGAGTCGGAGAGGCACTTGCGAAGGTTGGCAGCCAATTCAACACAACTTTCCTCCTCTTTCGCGAGATGCAGCAGTTCTGGAGCACTCGCTATCCCAGTCCACTCCCTGATATTACGTAGCCAAGACTTTCTTTTTCGACCAACTTGTCTGTTGGCCGCGATTTTTCCCATCATGATCAGTTGCAGCAATTTGTACCTGTCATGTCTTATAATATGAGGCAGGTAAACAAATTTTCTATTTTTGACGGTCTGCAAAAGTTCACGTTTTTGCTTGACTTGTCGGAGAACCTCGTCATTGGTCACACTTTGAGTGCAACTAATAGCGAGCATCCGTATATATGCCCACATTTCGAACGCTTCTATACGTTTTCTGAGGTCTTTAAGCGTCCAAGTCTCACATCCTTATAAAAAAACGGGCCAGATGTAACAGTGGAGCATTCTAATGCGCAAGGAAAGTTTGAGGCTACGATTACAAAGGACACGTTTCATCGTTCACGTTTACGAGAAGAATTCTAGTAATACTTAAAAACATTACAGTCTTCTTTGAAAAAAAGTCTTCTTTGAAAATTGTACAAAAATAATTAAATATAAACGCTATATCTCTTCACTCGAAACAAAGGCAAAGCTCAAGGAAGCACAGACTGTCAGCTACAACCAACAATTCCAAAGGGTCGGGCGTTACGCCGCGGTGCACTGCGCGCCGCAATTATAATTACTGCTTCCTTTTCAACATACTGCGCCGATTTGTCCACCAGACTATAAAGAGGGTTTTCATTTTATATTTGTTTCCAGCCAGCACCAAGACTGAATACGAATACGGTAAAAGAATATTTAATTCCTTTATCTTTGTTTTCCCTTACAATTTTATCCCCACAGTTATGTACTAAGATTATTTTATAGTAGTAGTGATAGAGCCACGCTGCAGACGAATACTTTGACAAGAATGGCATAATATTTGTCTCTAGCATGAATGGGCCGGCTCGCCCGGGGATGTACCACACTACTGCAGAAAACCGGCGTCAGAGTGGTAGCTTAGCTATAGCGCTTCGTTCTGTAAGCGGTGAGTTCCGGATGTCCAACGCCTTCCCCTCTCTTCACTCCCACTCCCACTCCCACTTCCATAGTGACACTTTCCTCAAAGGTCAGCAATGCCTATGGCGCTGCGGATTGACGTCTATTGGTGACGTTGATTGCTTTCCATCAGGTGACACGCCTGCTCGTTTGCCTTCCTATCCCATAAAAAAATATTTTACTATTTTGAATTTGTTTTCATTTTAGTTTCCGAATGAAAAGAGCCGAAAAATCGCCGACATAGCTGAATAGTCTGAATTGTCGATCTGAAATGGCATCGGGCTGGTCGTGTTTGTTGGAGAATTGATAACCGTTGTTAAAATTTATATGTGCATGAATGGAGTGGAGACTTATATCCAGTATTAGACTTTGCTTATAAAAATTATTGTTTAATAATATGAATTCTCATGAATCCTATAAAAGAATAATAAATATTATTTTATTATTCATTTTACTCTATGTTCGTGTACAAGTGATATTGCCGTTTCTAAAGAATATACGCACTTCCTGTCTACAAAGACTTCAGATTAACACGTGTACACTGACCTTGTTCTACAAATTCATAAAGACCCTAATTACCTTTGTCTAGCTCTACGTGTGTGAACACGTGGTGGCAATTACATTTCGCTATAGAAATATGAATGAATGAAACTCAATTATTGAAACTGTTTTAACACAGGCCGGTTATAACTCGCAGCATTTCAAAGAAGACATTAAAAATGTTTGTTTTTATTTTTATTAATAACAGATAACGTAATTTTACATCTGTATAACAGATAAATCATTAATGTAACTTACGTAATACCCTTCTAAATAAGACGCTTGTAATTTTCTAATTTCGTTCTGTTCTATTTATAATTTTAGGAATTTTAAATGTTTTTTATTTTTATTGATAATTGTTTGAACTTAGGTGTATAATATATGTCAGTTTGAGCGGGCAACAACTTATATAATTGAAGATCACTATTGAAAGCCATTAACTCAAATTATGAATGAATTTCATTGAAGATTGTGGTATAAAGCCTTCTAATAGATCCACATCTAGCAGTATATTGTTGAAGATTCACAAAAATAAATAAATGTGAGATGTAATGCATAATCATCCCATTTATTTATTTTGGCGCTTCTTGGCGCCCATGTCCAACTGAGGACTGGCGCAGGGAATGATTACAATGATGTACCTATATTTATGTTGGTAAAGTAGTTTGCTTAAGGTTTTTTTAACACTTCTTTTTTTTAATATCTTCAAAGAAATTTTGTATTTCATAAAAATCCACAAGAGCATAATCATTTCATAAATTTACAGTGTGTATATTGTTTATTATTTCGTGTCATGTCACATTGTCGTGATTGATTGTAATTACAAGAATTCCCTTATTAAAATAATTGTGATACATTTGTAATAAATACGATGAAACGTGGACTGTGAAATTACGATCGACGTTACATACAATAAGTGCTAATTGTACATTTACCCACTACAACAAAAACACGTACGGATGCTATCTACTTAAGTTCCATTATATCTTAACAGACACTTAACGCCAATTATGTTACACCAGAATAATCTACGGCTGTATATCGAATACGATAGCTAAACTAACCTGTATTTCCAGGAGATAAAGTTTCATTTCTCATTGCAAGTTAAATAGCAGTAATTATTCAGTTTGTAACTGAACTAGAGAAAGGGGGAAGGCGCGTTTCTTGATAAATTACAATAGAATTTTAATGTTTGTTACGATTAGGTAATGCATTTATAATTTGTTTGTTTTATTGTCTGATTTGCATTTTATTGTATTTAATTGGTGGAGTTTGTTTCCTTGAGTAGGTTTTAGGGTTCAGTTTATAGTAGCTAACAAGCGTTATTATGTAGTAAGATAACTTTTATGTGGTACAGCCATTACGCAGAGAACTTCTTGACAAAAATTGTTCACATTGTAAACAATTTTTGTTTTCAAATTTGTCAAGTGATTTATGTCTGTACTGAATAAAATTACAAACGCTAACACCATAAAATGACAAATGTCGCAGTGGTAGTCTTTGCTTTCTAAGCCAAGACTACCACTGCGACATCAAAAATATTTCTACAGCATATAGGTTTTTATGCAGGGCATGGGTGTTTTTATTTTGTCATTTGTGTATCTATAATGACACTTGACGCAGGGAGTCCTAGTGTATAGCTATGATTTTATTTTGTTCTATATTATAATTTTTATTATTTCCTAGTATAGGTTGATATTGAATATAAACAACGCTGACATAATTATGTCATACTCCAACGTGTTGCACATCGTTTATAAAATATATAATTATATCATTACTTTTTGTGCCTATTATAAATAGGGAACCCTGCAATAACTTTTTATTCAACGCGCCTCACTTTTTGTTCGACATGCGCTCACTCTTGTAAATGAGAATGGTACCTTTATTGTTTTATGTTTAAATGTGTGCCGTTGAGGATATTATGAGTGATAAGTGTCCTATTTCATGTTGATGTACACGGTGATAAAGAGCACCTGCTTAAGAAAAGGTGAAGGTGAAGAAATAGTTCTTTCATAGTTTATTAAAAATTTACTACAAAAAGTCTGCTAATAAATAACATAACATTGTTTGAATAGTCTTTATTTGCTAATTTGTTCTTCGTTTGTCAAACAATAAGGTCGTCAATTTTATTCTACGACTTTGTTGCGTTCAAAGTAATCAACAAATGATTTCGCTACAATTCGCATTAATGTTGAATTATGTAATAGGTTTAATGAAAGAATTCATACCTTATTGTTCTATGCGTGGGATATTATTTAATAAACTTATCCCAGCCCTAAAGCCAAAATACTCCACTGCTGGGATTGGCCTCCAAAATGAAGAGTGTTGTCACAATTCCTACGTTTGATAGGTGGTCTGACGATCGCAAACATCTGCAATTTAGTCAAGGTATGTTTTCCTTGGTCTTTTCTCCTACCGACCCTTTCATCCACATCCGCAACGTAAATTTCTTACGATAGAGAGTTTGAAATTTGAATTACATATACCAGTTTTTTAAACCAATTAGCCCCTTACAGTCAATCCTTGAAGGCACAAAATATGTATAATATGATTATAGTATAAATAAATGAGTGTATTCCAAAATAAATCTCCATCTTGGCTGAGCTGAGCATAATATCTCAAGTTCACAGATACAATGTATTTTAATGACTTCAACACAATCATCTATAAACATTGGAATAAACGTGTAAATACAGTCTCCGACCGCAACATAAATTTAGCAAATTATTTATAATTAAGCACCGCTAACGAAGTAAAAGCAAGGAAAATAAGGCGTTTATTAAAATTCACGCACATTGAAGACTCGTCTCACCTCCGGGAAGGTTTAATTGAGGCCTTACGTCGACTACAAAACGGTTAATTGTAGCTCCAAGTGCGTATTGTGTGTCTGTTGTGACCAAGATGTAGAAAATATCTGGAAAGGGCTTTGTAAAGTTTTTCATACTAATTTGAATTTTAAGAACGTAATTACAATTCCTGCACTACTCTACTTCGAAATTCTATAATTACTGTTGACGCAATGAATATATTTGTAGTTTTAAAAATTTTATAGGTTTTACAAGTTGTAAGTTGAAAATCGCCTTAAGTGTTTTAGCTCTTTATTTGAAATAATTGTAGAAAAGACACTGACACTTTGAGTAGATATGTAATAGCAAGCCGTAGGTTAATTATAGTATTAAATAAAACGATGATAGTATAACGTATGATCTAATAGAGTAGGGTATGGTTTAGGAATTTATGGACATACGAATTTCATATTATAAGGTAGAGTGTGCCACTGTAGCCCTAAGGCCTCCCTCAACTCTTCCGTCGAAAGGGATACATTTAATCTATCACGCTTGTCTAATGGTGGTTGGCATGTGCATAATGTAGATCATTACTGAGCTCGTGTGTGCACAACAACTTGTTTATAAAAAACAGATATACTATTTCCTAATTAAATTTACACAAATAATACAAAATAGCCAACCTAGAGTCATTAACATATTGTAGATTATCGCCAATACTAGAAGATATTTACAAAAATTATTACACATTAATTTTCAAAAATATTATTTTACAAGTTAGCGCTTCCAGTGTTAAATAACTTCCTGATCCCCGCTCCTCTTGATCGCTGCAAGTTCTTGCCCCGGGCAAATTGTGTGAGACCGCAACAAGATATTTACGAGTATGAATGCGAATATAACCGCGTTACATTTATTCTAATAACGATGTTAACATATTTATTATTTGCAGTTTTTATTTATTTCTTCAATATCTTTTATAACTCATTAATTTTACTTATTTTATTTTATCGTACATTATTTATATTTTATTAACTTCTGACAAAAAGATTGGCAACGATTCAGTGAATATAGTTCTTGCAAAACATTATTTTATAAATTAAAATGACGGCAACGAAATATTCAGTGCAAGCTATTTTCCAAGAATTAACCCGTGCTGCAAATGAAGAGTGCAACAGGCAAACTTTGCCCCCCCCCACCTTCAAAGTTCTAAAGGGAGCTCGCCAGTCATATGGAGTGACGATCTACGCAAGGTGGTTGACAGGGAATTGAATATGCGAAGCTCAATTTAGGTGGTACGTTTTAGAAGAGACCTTTATTCCGTAGTAGACTGCCGTAGGCAGTTGATAATGATGAACCTGTACTTGTTATGTTAAGTATTTTTTATTTTAGCCTTGATACTTATAAAATAGTATATTTTTTGTATACCGTAGAAATCGGTTTAGTTTAATCAAATATTTACCTAAATAAACATACTGATAAAATGACATTCAAAACCAATAAAATAAGCACATACTCGTTGGGGTTACTTCTATAGGTTGCAGAGTTGCAGACCCTTGCAAGCAAGTTAAAATTATCATGATGTTAATATAATTAAAAAATGTAATGTTGTATAGCCACGGGAACTCAATGTGTGATCAAAGTTTCATAAGAATCAGTTTGTAGAAGTAGTTGAAAAAGCGTCGTAAAATTTGAAACAAACATAGTCAAGCTAAATAGAACCGTTTAAATTATTAAATATTTTCGATATTGTTAACATTAAATGTATCTCTTTTTTATTAATTTTGTTTATATAACCACGAACACGAAAGAGCTAAATTTATTATGGTTTTAATGGTATTGTATTTTTTAATTTAAGTTATTACAGATGCGGTTTTGAAAATAGTCTCGAGTGGCATTGCTCTTTGTTGGAACAACAATACTATCATTTTACATAAAAACGATAACATTTGGCAAGAAGAAAAAACACCTACTTAGGTATCTAATTGAGAAGTTAATAACTGGTTTGTGCTGCCGGTCGGTCTTATAATGAAAATAATTTAAAATACATATTATGATAAGAAAACATTTAAATTAAAAATTAAGTGTTTCCTTTGCAATTCTTGGCTATGTAATGTTATATTTTTTTAATTTTATATCACTGCGTTTTTATTTTTATATTGTGTATTTGTATTTATGTTTGTTACATGTTAATTTGTATTTTATGTGTCAGTTACTCTAAAAAACCTTTTATAGAGCTATGTTTTCTCTTTATCGCATTCACAGAATTACTTAGATTATAAAATTGAACACAATAGCCACAATATCCTTCAATAAAAATATCCAAAACCTTTTGCCCCTAAGTAACTGTTTGTGATACGATAGTGTGTTCGAATCAAACATATCAAAAAAAATTAAAAAAAAATCAGTGATTAAAAAAAATATAGCTTATATTAAATATTGTACACGATAAGCATAAATCGATATAGAAAACACTGAAGAAGCTTGTGATGGATAAAATAATTTTTCTAAATGTAAAAATTCATCAACCCTGGGAGAAAAAGAACACTTTCGTATATTTTTGTACACCTAGTTATAATTTTTGGCATGAATTAAATAGTAACAACAAGCGGCATAAACACTTGACGGGTACATAAATTGCTAATGAAATGGGAAAAGGATTTCTTATGTGCCTTTTATTGCAGTCATGTAGTCATGTAGTGTATTGTAAAGGAAATAGAATATATCATATAGTAGTAGTAATATATTATATAGTTTATGCAATTAAACGCAATTCAAAAAGAAGGATTCAAAAGAGGACAAGTACCTTCTATGTTTGCGTAAATACTTAAGGCACTTAAATACATTTAGTACCTATATCCTGCGCATTTGATACTTTTGATATATCCAGACAAGGGTACTAGAGCCAAGTAAAACAAATTAATCGAAAGACACCACTCAGAGTTTATGAAATTAAAGACAAAAAATATTTTAATTATGAATAACGTATTATTTTAAATGAAGTAACGACACTGCATGTACATATATAATATAATATTTGTTTACGATTGTAACAATAAAATGGAACTAGTCAATATTAACTTCATGTGGGTACGTATATTTAAAATGCGTATATAAGTTATATCAATAATTTGTGTCCATTAATAGCCGGCATTGTATAACAAAGGAAAACGCGGCCGCTCCACTGCAAGGCGATAAATAGACAACACCTAGCCGCACCACCCCGTAGTTACACAAAATAAACATCACCCACATATCCCTATCTAACCCTAAATCGCGGAGGCGGTGCCTTAATGACTGCTAATGAGTGTTTTTATTATTTAACAGTTGTAAAATAATTTCTTATACGCTGCCTCTTTATACCTAGATAAACATCGAAACTCGCTTCGCACCTCAATCTGATAATCGAATTAATGCTCTCATAACATTTCACGCTGTTTTATTGCTTTTTGTGTGCTTAATATGGGGTTTCGACTCGTAATTTTAGGTTATCAGTGCATTCGATTGAATTGATCTGGATTTTTTTTGGGTATTGTTGCGGGGAAGCGAATGGCACGGAAGTGACGTTATTTAAAGCGAAATCGGACGTATGTTACCTATCATTACTTAACACGAGATACGGTCATGCAGGGCAGTAATGATTTTAAAATATTGAATATTTATACACATGTATCTTGCCTTTAACATAATATACAATCTATAAAACTCTATTGCTTGACATATTAATCACTATAATATCGCGTTGTGGTCAATTCCTGCTAAGATTGATTTAATTATAATGGTTAGTACATATCTATCAACCTTTATAAAGATCATTAACGTATGCCATGTACAGATATTTAATCAGTGAATAAAATGAAATCACAGGACTTTGTTAGACGTAGGCCTCTTCCAAAGTGAGTTTTCTATGGTTGCGATGCTGACCAAGCAATTTGCGATCGTAGTGCCAGATCTTTAGTGTTTTGGACCTGTAACGATCTTACGCTGGATCCCCGGCCAGATGAAGCAAAGATCGGCGATGAATGGCTCTCAAAAACCTTGTTGTGTGCTTGTTGAAAATCAGGCCACGAGGCGCGTCTTGGGGGATGTCTTTATATAACAATAGAATACTGCTGGTGCTGGTGGTAATGATATTGTCTGTATCAGAAATATCTTATATTATTTATTGTAAATATTTGTTTTTTATATATCTATATATATACTACTTCAGGTGCTTAATAAACACATTCTGTATGTATATCGGCTCGAAACAATCGGAGCTGGCGATCGGTCGATTCTTCGCCGAGATAACACGCCCCGCTCCCAAATAACGCCAGTATTAAGTAAAGCGTATTAAATTAATTCATACTGTTTATCTTTTGTGTTATAACGACCCTTGAGTGTTGATGTTTCTTAATAACATGTAATTTTCATTTCTCGATTTCCGAGTCGCGTTCGAAATCGACTAATTTCAAGTTCACTTCGAAGTTCTTTGAATTTTATGAGGTCAAAGTGTAAAAAAAATTCCGGATATGCATTTAAATAATATTTTGATTACTACTTAGAATAATCTGGAAGCATTCATTAGCATATTTATTGTTTTTAAAAATAATACTTGTGATATTTTAATAATACAAGATTTTTGTTAACAATTCAGACTAAGCTAAAAGTAATTGTATTAGGAAAATATATTTAACATCAATATTTTAAATCTAATAAATAGTAGATTCGAAATCAAGACCTCAGATCCTTAACAGATTGGGCTATTGCTATCTTATTACTCGATAAAATAATTTCAGATGAAATACTTGCAACCAATAATTTTAAAAGAAATCCACATATGAAAATTTAATTCTTGTTTTAATTATTTTCCCGAGAAACATTTAAGCGAGAGTGAGAGGGTACATGGGTCGCCTAACTAGACGCTGTCCTGTGGGGCGCCTCAGGCATCCTGGAGAGACATGGTGGAGGCTGACTTACCCAAGCTTCAAATCTGCAACTGGCAGTAGGTGGTGCAAGACAGGGCACGGTGGCGTACGATCTTTTCGGAGACCAAGATCTATCTTAGGTCTCTGCGTCAACAAAGTTTAAGTTAAAATTTTGGAAACATTTTAAGACAATAATATGCCAATAAAAGTACGTTTTTTCTGATGACTATAGATAGATTCTTTAATTCATATTCAAAGACAATTTGCTTGAATTTAAATCCATCGTTACATGAATGCAATTTAGATCGTAATAATGCATTTTATTATTTTATCTATATATATAAAAATCAATTACTGTTCGTTAGTCTCGCTAAAACTCGAGAACGGCTGAGCCGATTTGGCTAATTTTGGTTTTGGATTGAAAGTCTAGGGAAGGTTTAAAAGGTGAGTAAATGAGATAAAAATATTAGGAATATATAATTTAAAATTTAAAAGTCGTTTAGAAATCAAATTTAATTCAAAAGTGAAGTTTTTTTTCATTTCTTTGGTTTTTTGTTGATTACGATTTCTTTTTGTTCTTGTTAAGTTTTGACCACATTTTTTACTTAACTTGAATCATTCTGCAATTATCATTCAGCTTTTTTATTTATTGATTCTGAGGCGGTAAGAAGTTTGCCGGGTCAACTAGTATGAAATAACTTTTTCTTATTAACCCTCATTAATTTATCAACAAATGCAACAACAGCATGCAAAAACAAATATACATGCTATCTTTTATAACGAATAATTTAGGATTATAGACTGGAGCATAAAGTATATTTTATATAGTGTTGTCCTTATGGTTTGTTCTTTGTGCCAAATAATTAAATAAATGTATTATAAGAAGGGGAAACTGGCATTTTAGCTATCAACAAAATTAGTTTGTACCTCACACACATAAAAACAACATTCGTACGGTGTCGGTAGTGATTAAAACGGCATTAACAAAACAAGAGAGCCCAAACTGATAGATTCCAAATAAAAATGACAGATATAAGGCGTCGAAAAGCTGCGCACACGCGCGGCCACTTGCCGAATTCTAAATTTAAATAGTATTTACACTGAGCTATCGGGAGCGTGTAATTAATACAATCTTTGTTAGAGGGTAATTTGCCAGAGCTAATGCCGGCGTGTGTAATCTTCAAAGGGGATTTAGAAACACGCGTTCTATTCTATTTTGGTCGTGTTCTGAAACAGAGAAATATTTACAATCTCTCTGGAACACTTCGGCGCATCCGACGGTCGTTATGCGCGAACGCATCGATTCTGAGTTAGTCACAAGATCCGATTGGATCGAGCCAGAATGAACATGCATTCATTAACGCTGATGGCTATTTGAATTCGTCGTATCTTCGTAATTGCACGCTGGACTTAATCTGAACTACATATAAACGGTACCTACGGAAATAATAATATTATCAATGATTTACGATACAAACATTTCCATCTTTCTTTTTAATATATAAAATGGAGACAAAATTTTTCTGATGAATTTACGTAAATTAAGCCTAAGTATAAATTTAATTGAAAGGAATACCTACGCTTTTCACATTTAACAATATAAATATGGTCACAATACTCCAAACAAATATTGTTGTAAAAACTTCTATAAAACATAAATGAGGTATAACCGAGACATTTCTTTTCAAAGTGTATATGTGACCCACAGCTGAGCACGGGCCTCTCCTTTCCTAGAGGAGTGGACATTAACCCACCACAATTGTTTAAGGGGTATTAGAGTAGGTGGGAAGTGAATACATATTGTAACAATTCTTATAGAGAAATAATTGATAATCTCATTATGCCAATTCTACCTCATCTAAATTATAACAAAATTACCTCATCAAATCTCAAAATCATCACAAAAATCTCAGAGGAAGCGTGATCACCTTAAATACCACGCCTTAAATACTTTAAGTAAGTGCGGAAAGACTTTCATTCGAATCCTGATTTATTCAACTAACGATTTTTTTATAGATTAGGAGAAGAGAATGCAAATTCTCGAGCTACCTGCACATAGTGTATGAAGAGCACCGAAAACGAATTATGTGTATTATTATTATTTTTTTATTTCCAGTGCATTTTGAACCTAGGGTTTCCGAACACCAAGAGGTCACTATTATTAAGTAATCTGTTTGTAACAAACGTGCTAGTAATGATATAATATACCTACAGACACATGAAATATTGTTGTTTTCTTGAAAATTCTTTAAATTTAAATTTAAAACGTAATCACATTCACAACAAACATCTTACATATATTTAAAGTTCAATTTTCCGTAGATTTAAGAGCGCTGAGAACAATTCAATTTGTCTAGTACGTTACTCTGACGCAAACAGCAACAGAGACAAATCAGAGGTAACCACGTGAGTATCATTAAAAAATATCCAAACGATGTTCTAGTTGGAATTTTTTGTGTCATTTCCATTGCTGCCCACGCTTAAAGTAATTAAAAACGAAAATAAACAGAGCACCTCGAATCGTAAAAGAATATCTACGTCAGCTATAAATGAGTACAGATGAACGTAGATGCAATAAAACTGATTCAAGTCACAGAAATAAATCTTATGAGCATTCGAAAGCACCTTAGGTGAGGAGATTCGGGTATTTGTTGTAACAGTTTTGTTAGTAGCCGCGCTGACGCGGCTCAGTCACCGGGGAATGCCATTAAAATAACACATTTCCCTATTGACGCCACATGGGATTGAATTATTGCGAAACTATTATTAAAAACCTATTAAAACAGAGAATATTATGATGGCTCAATAAACTTTTTGGTATTCGTGATAAATAATGTTTCATCGATGAAGAAATTGACGACATTAGGCATAGGTTGTGATTTAGGACGCCAACTTATAGATTTTATGATTGGCATTCCTAGAGCAAGTAGATTTAAATTTACTTTTATTTGCAGTTGTAAAAATGGATAGAAACTATTTATTGCGTAGATGCGAGTTCGAAATCTTTTAGTGTTATTAAGATTAAACATCTAAGAGAGTGTTAAGTCATCTAGAGGGTCGTATCACCGTTTCCAAAGCGTTGCAATAAAAATTGGTCCAGATTCCACATCGAAAATAAGACGTTTTTTGGTCGTCTGCCAAGTTCATTATGAGCGTTCATGAAATTTCACATTTGAATTATTTTACTGGCTGACTTATGGCCGTTACTTAAATATTTGGTAAACAGGAAAAATATAGCTCTGATCGATCAAATTTAATGCGTTGCGCTGAAACAGTATCTATAAGTGGATCGTGGCATTATTTTAATAAAACAGTTTTTAAGAGCTCTGTACTGGAATTTGAAAAATAGAACAAAATCAATGGCGCAATCTTGATTTCAATATTTTTACGTTTTAGTGTTGAGATCTTTTAATTTTAACCATAAAGCAGTAAGTAATAATTTCCTAACAAAGCAAAATGGACATTGCATAATCCCAGTCTGCAATATGCCATCCAACAATAGAACGGAACATTATGAATCATCTCCGACTGATCCATGCGCCAGTCGAAGATTATTGAACTGGAACACTAACACTTGCGGGATGCATTAAAACGCACGTGAACCTAATTTACACTGGCAAGTAATCCCTTCGACGTTGCCTGCCCCAACAAAGTAGTGTAGGACGCATCAAACGTTATGACATTTGTGGCTAATAAGTTGGAGACATTAAAATATCTCGCCGCCCGTTTACCACGTCCACGACAAAACGCGCGGTGATAACCAATGCTTGTTTTAACTAGAGCTCCCTTATTTATAGTATGCCATCTGTCAGATCGCAACCGTTCCAATTTCAAATTCAAACAGTGTTCTAATTGGGTTGTATTTTTGTTTAAAGTGCTTCTAATAAGCTGGCTGGAATCACGCACATTGTTACAGCAGTAACAAACACATTGACGTGTGTTTACGCGTTCGCAATTAGACTGGCCATTGATGTATTGGTGTAGGTTGTTGCCGGTGTGCGCGTGAGTCCGATTGAGAAGTAACACGAGGTCTGGATCTGGAACTGATTAGCGGCGGTGCATGTGTTGGTCGCTTCGTAGTCGTGAATAGAATCGTGTGTGTTGTTGCGCATTAAGTATGCTTTGGATTTTATTATTTAATGATTCATCTTAGGGATATAGAAATAGTCAGGAATGCTTGCTCTGTTCGCGTTGAAAAGCCAGTAATAATAGAATATTGGCGCATCTGCCCCACTGTATAAGTTTTAATGTTATTACTCCTCGGCCGTATGATATTTCGTTCCAGGTTTATTTTAGGAGTGTTTTATGTTTTTAATTGCGATCCGCGCATTATTTTTCCGTCGTGATCTAAAAATTTTACAGCTGTTTTTATAACGACCACCTGACCGATGACAGAATTAAGATTGTTTATGAAATACTCTCAAGTGGATTATAAAACTTGAGTAATAAATTCCACGTTTCTCACGCGTAATATGCATAACTCATTGACATCATAACGTAATATGAAGAATATGAACAAATCTTTGAGTGGATAGATTTCATATACACACGAAATGACAACGACAAATCCCCTGATGATCTAATGGTTCAATAGCGAAGTTACTGCTTTCGAAGTCAATAGTCGCAGGTTCAATTCTTGCATCGGAATAAATATACATAAGAAAGTCTTACAAATATTTATTCCAAATCTGGATGCCCCGTTATTTCGCTTTGATCAAGTGTGGTGGGTTAACTATCCATGGGGCGGTCCCCATCCAGCAGTAGAGGACGAGATATATGGACGGTAATTTTTTTAAAAAAAAAAGCAGAAATCGAAGAACATAATCAAATCCGATTAACTCAGTGGCGGGGCTCTCCGCCCGCGGAGTCAATGGTCGCGGGTTCGATTCCCGCATCGGAATAAATATTTATATGGATTTAAAAATGTTTATTCCGAGTCTGGTAACCCCCCCAATCCGCATTTCCTTTCCTGCCCTTTCCTTTCTTCTCTGTCCTTCCTTTCCTCTCCGCCAATCCACGGTCTGCCGTGCCAATGGATGCGTGGCTAGGGGCGAGCCTAGTCGCAAGCGTGCCGATCGTCCCGGGATCGGGCTCCCCCGGGTACTATGGTGCCTTACCTTAGCATGCAGGGCTTTGCTGGGGCTGACCTCCATCCTCCCTTGCGGTTCGTGGGATTCACTAAGACGAATTTAATATACCTAATTTCTCGAAAATGACGGCGACGTCACGTCCTGATTCTCACGTGGGCGAAAAGCGACCAATAACGAGCCGTTTCGCTGCGATGAAGGCAGCGGATGCTCTGTGGTCTCTGCCAACCCCTGCGGGGGATAGGCGTGAATATATATATATATATATATATATATATATATATATAGGAATAAATATATATAGGAATAATATTCATATATTTTTTTAAACTATTCAAAAGTTTCCTGAAAAAAAAAATGCAAATTTTACGGGCGTTTTTCAAACTCTAAGGACATTCAACCACGAACCAACTTAATAAGCATCCATAAACTGCTTTCATAGGACTACGACGTATATAGTAATGTACGTACGTAGTATAATGTTTTTTCACAACGAAATTGCACTTTACAACGCTTACAATACTATATGGAACAAAAATTTCCAAACACAATCACTAAAAAAACCTAAATCTGAAATTAACGTGTATAAAGAACCAGTTTTTACAAGCCCCGTTTCCTTTTAAATGGCTCGCATAATCTGAAAATTGACAGGAAAATGAGAGGTCTGATAAAGCTGGTTTTTACATCTGCGTGGAGTAAAGCAATGCCATTAATGTCGATCATTAAATATGAATTATAAATATAAAAGAAAGCACAAGAAAAGCAATCAAGGCCCGTCCATTATTAGATTAAACATCTCGCGGTACCAAGAACGTATTTTACGCTTGTGTGTGTGTGTGTATTATTTGATGAATTTGAATGGAACAGTAACGCTGTGTGCATATTTGATTTATTAATTTCAGAGAACATTTTGTTCAATCATTCGTCGAAAGTGATTAAAAGCAAATATTATAACAGTTGCCAACAATTTGGTTATTACTAGCTATGCTCCTGACTGTCTGTTCCACTTAAGAAATTCATTTTTAAAGCAGTCTTTTTAAACAATATTAAATAAGTTTATATTTCTTGTAGCTCACACACTTTCCATTAAAGCTGTGAATATGCTGTTTTTCTATGAAAACTTCTTCGGGTGAGCCGTTTCTTTTATCTATCGAAGATTCTACTTATAGATATATTTATACTGGTAGTATAGAACTGTCCACTTCCTCAAAAAATAATTCACCTTGAGCGAATGGGGTAGGATCGGAATATGAAGAGAGCAATATGCAAAGCAAATGTTTCTACTCATTAATAATTTCCATTACACACTACAAGCATACAAAATACAAGCATTTATAATAAGCCTGAAAACTTAGATTGAAACTTTTGAAACTAAAATAATTGATAGAAGTCCAAAATATACATATTTTCACTAATAAACGTCATTATTTTAGTAATGTTACGGTCAATGTAGCAGGAATGGGCTAGGCTCGACCAGCTTGCAGTGTCAGCTCGATCAGCTTTCACATAGTTGTCACACGATGCTACTGTAAGACCATGATTCGACTCTAAGGACATTTGAGAAACCGGAGAATTTTTATTATCTATGCGAGATATAGATTTATAATGGGTATAATATATTTTTGAGTATTTCCGCAGTTGTTAAAAAAATGGTATATCACCCAATGGACACGAATTGCACTTAACAACTTTTAATGTTTAGTTGAAATTTGTATCAATGTCTTAAGAAAGTGCTATAGGGCAAGCACCTGTAAATAAACCTAAAACACATACCTCAAAGGCCAAAGGGTCAAAGGCTATTAAAATTCGTAATACAAACTTCGGTCAAATAACTTGATTTATAATTAATTTAACACAATGACCTTCGTTTACTGTATCATAATTCATAACATGTAAGCCCGTGGTTATAAATGACAGACCAGGTAGTCACAATACAGTTAGAATATCTAATCGACATGCCTTTGTTTTGGTATTTTAGAAGTGTAGACTGAATTAATAATTGATTGCAATGACTAAATCATATTGAATGTCTATCAGTCTGTAATTCCAAGCTGTCTTATGCTGTGCAGTTTTGAGCATGAAGTACGGTCATCTGATTTCTATTTTAAATTAATTCTTAACTCAGAAATACAATATATTATATTTTTTCTGCACTAAATTCAAATCTAATGTACTTATTGGTATATTGGCGTGTTGTTCTAGCCAGTAAGATTGATCTTTTATGATGAATGCTAATAAATATGTATTTTCTGCTAATATTAGTTTAATATAGTAAACGATCATGATCGATGTCCTAAAATAAGCACAAGCGAAACCTGACGTTACTTTATTGAAAATGGTCATATCACCATTAGGTCATAAGGTCATATTCGGTGTTAGACGTTTTCGATCTATTGTACCAAACAACGTGCTTCCCACAGTTGACCAAAGTATTATATTGCTAGCTGATTCAAATCAAAGTTCTTCAAGCTGTACCAAACGATAGAGCATATTTTATTGTCCATTTGCTTATTATTGTAAACATGTTCTCTCGCCACAGTAATGGTATTCAATTAATTACTACTTTTTAATTTCGTGTGCAAAAAATCAATACAATAAGGTATTTTTTTTTTATTTTACTAGTACCTACTTTTGGTCGGTACCAATTGGTCGGCCTTAAAAGGTCGTCCGTAAAAGGTACCTTTTTAATATCACGAAATGAATTTTATCAAACACGTAATGTCTAAATAAAACACACTTATTTTTCAAATAAAAATACATGTTCTGTATATTGAATTGTATTTCCGTATATATAAAGGTACGCATGCTACAAGAGATGTGCTAGTATTAGATTTTATGTCACGCGTTAAAAGCTTATTCTCAATTTATATATGTAACAAAATCCAAATATTTTTCCTATAAATTTGACTTCGCGCTGAAACTATTACTCCAGACGTTATCGCTACCAACCCACAAGGCATTGTTCGGAGTCATTTGCCACGCTTTAATCGGGGCCTCTTAGACCCGAAAAAATTATCAGATTCCGTCACACTTTAGGCAATTTCGTTGTGACTCCCTAATGAGTTACAATAACGCAATGAAGCCAGCACTTACGATTATGAGTACACGGGTCATTATAGCTCTGGGCGTTTATAAAAGTAATTACGTCACGAAGTGGATACGTTTTTGTGACAAAATTATTACAAATTGCTTTGTATTATTAACACGGATATGGATTAGATTCATTGCTTTATATAACGAACGTTGAATATATAATGATAGTAATTATAACGTCAGTTAATAATAATTATCTTTATTTCAGGCAATATTTTTTTGATCCATACATTTTAACATTTTTTATATTTGTGTTAGTAATTATGTACATCTTAAAAATTATGCTAGTACATCATTTACATTGAAGCCCATTTAGCGGTATCATAGGGCGCGAGTTGAATCTAGTAACAACGGTTTTGATAATAGAGTTGGAGCTATCCCGTATTCTGTGAAACAACGAGGCTGTTCGTTTTTACAAAATGGCCCAAAAGCCATCAAGTTCAGCGGGCTTTAGCGAACATACCTGATGCACTGCAGAAACGGGGAAGCCCCAACAAAAAAAAGTAAAAAAAAGCTATTATTATTTAAGTTCAACATCAGCGTTTAATAATGTGTTATTGTCGAGAATGAATACTAAAACATTTATCATGCCTTGTCTCGCATTTAAGGATCGGGTCACCTATCGCTTTAATTTAACTTATTAAATACGCCATAGTTAATCATATGCCAAACTTTTTCTTATGAGATAGGAGAGTAAGCGTGCCGCCTGATGGAAAGCAATCAACGTCGCCCATAGATAACCTCGACACCGCTTGTTTTTTGAGGGTGCCAATGTCGTATAGGTTCGTAAAGACCGCCGAAGGCAGTCGGTATAATAATATAATAATGGTATGTGTAACACATGCTTGCGTTTTTTTTTGGGCATCTATGTACAATAGTTCAGTACATCCCTACTATATGAAGTTGAAGTCGCGACTATTTATGAAGATCCAGTTATAAAATACTCTAAAAAACTTGATCTTGGTAAATAGAATATCAAATGATTTATCTCTCTAATATGAGGTAATTTGAATAGCTCCATTGGTTAGAGTTGTTCTTACGATTAAAATTGATGTGAACCATATTTGCCTGACACAAGCATTATTATATAGTTGGCATAGTTAACGAGAATTCTGACACAATGCAAAGTATTTGGTTTTTTAATAAACCAAATAAAAAAATGATACGATTATAATAAAGATCCTACTTAATTTTTACTGTAATAAATCTTGATTGGCGAGAAAAAACGAACAGATCCTCTATAAATTTAATAAAGAACCAATTATTTATAAATTTTAATTTTAATTTAGACTATAAAAGTACTCGTGAATTTATTAATAAAAATAAAAACTTTTAGCATGTGTAAAAAGTACCCAAAATATGTATTTAAAGATATAAAAATATAAGTTTGAAAATTACCTTTTTTACGTTCTAATACTTTATTTGATTCCTATTCAAATATTTTAATATGTTATTTTCCTCTTAAAAATTTGACAATCCTAATTTCTGCAAGGTGGCTATCAAAACATGAAAACTGATCTGGTTAATTTACTAAAAAGATCACCCATCCTTTCTCTGCACACCCAGACAAGCGGGTTTTACTTTCGTTTTTGTTTCTATATCTACATAATCACCTGACTAACTAAATAAACTGAACTACAATGAACTGAATGAACTACAAAATAAAATCCAATTAATATTATAATACAAATATATTACTACAGTGTTTAATAAATACACGTACAGTACTGAAAATCAAAGTTAAGTGTTATCCATCAATAGAGAACAAATAGCTATCATTTTATCATTCATATTTCCGGCAAGATAGACGCTTGGTGCAATTCATTAGTTAGTAGAGGAGGCTTGAACTAGTGTATGGTGTTCCGCACGTCGATACGATAACTGGAGAAATAGGGTTGTCCGAAGTGACTTATAAAATAAAATGAATCATGGCAGATATACCGTGGTTCTGTGGTTCCAAAGTAAAGCAAATATCCAAAGGGAACGGTGATTACTTATCATCAAATTACCCGCTTCAATAAAAAACATTCTACAGACTTGTCTCTTTAAAAAAAAACCAAAAACAATTCTAAGATTGATTTGGATCATTATATCTCCAAATACTACGTTACTTATATTCTTTTATAAATATACTCCGTATAACTGAATGGACTATTACTACTAAAGAAAAATTTTCGTTTATTTTAATTTTTAGTTTGTTTATTTTAAAGTCTGTTAAAGTGAGTTTACTTTTTGTAAAAACATGTATTTCATTTATGGCTACGCTCTCGTTTTCTGGTGATGTGACAACCCTAACTCACACAGTGATAATTTATTAATTTCGCCGGTCTTTGTTTGTTCCCCAATGATCAATGTAATGTTCTCCCCAAAACGCCGCTTCTTATCATAAGACTTTTGTTTTCGTGATTGCTCTTTGTTAATCATACTTTCTTAATTAAGGAAAAAGTTGGAACTAATTTGATGCGATCGTGCGATAAGGAACATAGTTTGATGTATGGTGGTAATGAGTTCACAGGTCACCGTTAACTGAAAAATGTATATTGTGTTTTAGTTATTTGGTTTATTTATTCTTGTGTCGTTTATGTAATAGAATAGGGTCACCCTATTTCTTTCTGTGAGTAAGTATCACTAGATAGATGGGCAACAGCGTCTATTTTAATAAAATACTAATCTTCTGCAATAGTATCTAACAGACAATTAAATACATTTATTTCATTCTACAGTAACATATTATATATTAATTCACAGTACATACTAAATACACAGTAGGTACATATAAAATTATAATTATATGCTGATATAATACCCATACCCATACACACACTCACATATATATATATATATATATATATATATATATATATATATATATATATATATATATATATATATATATATATATATATATATATATATATATATATATATATATATATATATATATATATATATATATATATACATATATATATATATATACACACACAATAGGTACATATACACACATGCATATATCTACCGCAGACTGAAAACTAATCTACGGGAATTTTGATTGTTAAGCGTGGCGATAATACTGCTCAATTTTAAGACATAAATCAATGTTCAGTAGTGACTTCTTAACAACAATCGTCACAGTCTGGGAATCGAACTCACGACCTTTGACTCTGAAAGTGATAGCTTTGCCACTGAGTCAATTGGGTCATTGGAAGTCATTGACGATCAAGTTTATTATGTGTCTCTTTATTTCTTTTTTTCAAAATATAACTAGCACTGACTTTATAAGATAAATATCAAAAAAAAATACTTAAAGAAAAGTATTGATAAAAACAAAAAGAAAATTTGACTCATTCATTCGCAGAAAAAGTAACAAAGGGAGTAAGGTTCTATAATGAATTCTCGTAAAATCCGCATACAGATCTCCAGTTTCACAACGTGGTATCCGAATACCGACTAGCCGTCGGGCTATTCTCCTATCAATCTCGCAGATGATAGACCACTATCTCGGAGTCAAGAGCACGAGATGCATAATGCTCGCCAGATAGCTGTCTCGGGCACGAAGCCTTCAAGCTTCGCAATTTATTGTTTCACGATCTCAGGCCTGCTCATTATTAAAACGGTTTGATATGTTCAGAGGTGTTGCTGACGCCCCCGGCTAGCTGAGGCCAATTACTCCGCTCGAGCCACGGCAGTGCTCTGCCGCACTTGTTTGCCTTTAACAACGCCCCTCTTGACTTTTAGTGGCGCTTTGTCTTCCATAAGGCCATGGTTGCCTCATTGCTTTTTAATAAAACGTCAAGGTTGTAATCATTGAAGGCTGTTATCATAATTATTGCGGTGACATTAAACTTACCATACCATTAAATTGAGTTTGAAATGTATTGCTTAAAAATTACATTTATATATTTAAACAATACATAAGTGCATATAAGGTTGAATTGCCGGTGGCACCCGATTGCCCGTATCTTGATACCCAAACAATAATTTTATGATGATTAATGGAGTCGGGTGTTACTTTTTTTACTAGAATAGAAACTAGGCTAGAATTTTTAGTTAGTTAAGATCCGCGAAAAACAAACAAAAATATAAAATTAATACTGTGTGTTTTTCTGCTGGATGAAGTGGATTACAGGGAACTTAAACAAAATCTTACCGAAAAACGGCCGTCAGCAACCTACCAACCACCATATAATTATATATATATATATATATATATATATATATATATATATATATATATATATATATATATATATATATATATATATATATATATATATATATATATATATATATATATTGATAAACTATTATAACGAAACAAATCGTTAAAGTTTCGATCTGCTTTACCTACTTTCTTTTCCCAAAATGCCTTTTATCTTGTAAAAGTTCTGTCAAATACACAGAGATATATTTTTATATTTAAGAGTATTTTTATCGTGTTACTAAGAATATAATGAACTTATGTACAGTTATTTCAAAATTACCTATGAACAAACACTTCAATTCCAGCTTCATGTTTTGATTGTGAAAAACATCACCCTACTGTAGTGTTACATATTTAAAGGCCCGCTACAGAACTATAAAAATTCTATATATTAATTAAAAAAGTTATAAATACTGGCCATCACTAAAACATGTTCACTGTATTGTCACAAAGGGAACACAAATTATTGTTTACTAATAAACAATAAGCGAGCGAGTACGTAGCAGGTCAATTCAAATAATCGAGAATCCATTAGTGGCACAAAACGGCGCCGATTAAACACCGTACTAAAACAATTTCCTTCAACTTCAACAAACAAAATCGATTGGGCTTAATTGCAGTCTGATCAATAACTAATTGTGTTCGCCACACGTATATACGATAAAGAATAATTACTGGCTGCCGGCCAAATAAATCGATCCACATCAAAACGCGAGGTTAATCCATCATTTAGATATTACGCCGCGATTGAAGCTTACCGTTTTTAATTTCCAAAATTACACCCGTAAAGTCGACCGAAGGCGGCTAAACACGTATACATAATTACTGCGTCGTAAATAGTCGAAGGTGAGTGGCGGGGGCATTCGACAGGGTAGGCGACGCGAAGCCTTCCTTCCACACACAACGGCCTGTCGTGTTATTTCTGTAATCACTTTCATTCCGTAAAACGCGACATTAATTAAAATTTAGTTTCAGGCCATTAGTCGCCTTGCGTTTCTTCGAGTTTCATTTTTTCCGCGTTTGTAATTATAGAGCGCCGGTGCGCGGGTAAATGGGTACAGTAATGACAAATAACATTGTACAGCAGTAGCCATGAATTTTGTATTCAAATTAGTCGAACTAATAGGCGCTAGGTGTGGATTTAAATGAAAACATAAGACTGCGCTTCGATTTAATAAACGTTAACGTTTCAAGATACGATTTAGAGTAAACGAATAAAGCGCAGGCGCATAGCATTGTTAATTAGCGAACGCTATACAAATCCATTACCGTGTGATTAGAAATCGAGAGCCGAAACTGAAAACTGGTTTAGTTCGGTTCAGACTCGTGACTTGTGAGATTTTACCGGTAATAAGGCTGTGTATACACCGCTCGGCGAGTTATTAATTAACAGGTCGACAGCAAACAGAGAGTGGCTACCGGTCTGCGCTCGGTACACAAACTTATTTGCTGAACGAGACTTCGTCGGAGCAGCGCGGCATGTAGAATCTCATTACCGTGTTTCTGAGAAAATTGGAGGTGAGAAATGAACTTAAAAAGATAATACTAGTATGCCTGTGTTGTGAGCTTTTTGTTCAGTTATTATCACTTGACTCAAAGCGTACGACATTAGATATTCTTGGAACGGTGTTAAGAAAGGAATCGTAGACGGTAATGCCATGGCTAGTTAATCGTGTGAAAAGGCGAAGACATGTGTATCGGACGCATCATGATGGAATGGAAACGAATTTACTTTGTTAGTCTGCTTGCTTATAGATTCATTTATTTCCTAATCATTTGAAGTTGTATAAGAATATTTAGACTATCGACCACTTTACTCATTGCTAAGAGTATCCGGGTACTAATCAGAAAGAAAGAAAGGGCAGGATATATTTTTTTTAAAAAATAAAATTTGCTTTTTGGTTTCCTGGGTGTAATATTTTGTTGTTTATTGTAATTAATAGTTAATTTTATTCTTATTAAATGATACAGAATTTATTCTATTGAATAAGGGAGAATCCGGGGAAAATATAATCTTCTATGTGTATTAAAAAATAAAGCCCAGAAGTATGAGTAACGCAGATTAAATGTAAATTAAAATAATTATTTTAATGTTATAATCTGCGTACTTGATATTACTGAGCTTTCTAAGATACCTATGACCAGTGGGTCCTACCTGTACTCTTTTACGGTGCCGAAACGTGGACGCTCAGAGAGCTATGCTCGGAGTTTCTCTGGTAGGTATGATTCGGAATGAATAAATTCGCCAGAGAACTAAAGTCACTGACATAGCCTTTCGAAAGCAAACTAAAGTGGCAATAAGCTGGTCACGTTTGTCGGAGACCCGACAATCGTTGGAGCAGATGAGTGCTGGAGTGGAGACCGCGTCTCGGTAAACGACGCCCCCCGTCTAGATAGTGCAACGATCTGCACAGGGTAGCTGGCAGATACTGAATGCGTGAAGCCGAAGATCGGGCTAGGTACCGCTTCATGGGGGAGGCTTCCAGCAGTGGACTGCCGCAGGCTGTTGATTGATTGTGAACATCTAGTTTACTATACGGTGCCCGGCATCGTATAGTTACATTCCATCATATAGCATAGAATAGTTTCGTTTGATCATACGAAACGAGTATGGGAGCAAATACTAGTAGATGGACAGCAACATCTAACTGAGTAATAAAAATCATAATCCATTCGCCAAACGTATGGAGTACTGCATCATCTTTAACCTATGACAATCCAATGCAGGACAGCCTCTCCCCAAATATACTACCGAGTCCGACTTTCGGCTACACTTTTCGTCGCTCAATCTAGCCGGGAGAATCCATCCATACTGTAGAGGATTTTGATCAATATCAATATCAGCCCGTGGCAGTCCACTGCTGGACATAGGCCTCACCCAAGGCGCGCCACCTAGCCCGATCTTCGGCTACACGCATCCAGCAATCCAGAGGATTTTGATAACACCCCTCAATTTGGTGATCATCGCCCAGTTGCAGACTGTTTCGGTTGTATTGTATAATCTTTAATCTGTTTTTTTTTTATAAAGTACTACGCTGATATGTATGCTTTCTACGTAAGCCCTTTAAGATTCTTTTTACACAACATAAATTTTCCATACAACATCATGTAAGTAATCGTAGTTTAGATTACTATGGCCGTTTATTTTTAGAGTTATATTGTGGATATTTTTTATAAAAAAATAATACAGCAATTGTTAAATTTTTTACCTTCTCAGTTCGTGGGTCAATTTTACAGTACTAATGAACTCTATTGAATATAAATATGTATTGTATTTATATATTGTATATATCGTATATGTATTATACAGTTTAGTTTCTATAAAAATGCCAAATATAAAAAAAAATTAAAAATTAATGGTAACGAATCAATGTTTTATATTGTAGAACTATAGTTTTCTCTCACTGAATGTTTCATTGCATATCTCTTTCAAATTTCTACTTTTACTCGTCCGACAGGAATTCGAGTGATAACAAATCACATGTCTGTAGAGCAGTGACATTGGGTAATATATTTTTAAGCAAACACACTTACTCTTTCACTAGAAGAAACAGCGGATTTTGGAATTCGTTAAAAATTCTCGTGGCTTACTTATTGACAAACCAAACATTTGCTCGCAAGCGGAACGGTGCGAGTTTGCTTGTCACTCGTCATGCGCCGTGTTTACACTTCGCTCACAAAGAAACTTATCACAGTACTTGCACGGTGATTAATGCACAGCACTAACAACTTTTTTCGGTGCGAAAGTTCGTAAGTTCGTTAAGGACAGAGAGGGCGGGCGGCGTCGAGGCGTGCGCAAGCGCCGAATACTGATCGGTATTGGCGCCGGACGCCATCCCGATAGCCCGCGGGAACTTAGTGTTTGGACTGCAAGCGTCGTTTATCTTAAATGTGAATGGAGCAAAAATTCTCTCGTTACGACGTTTGTTGCAAATGTTGGTTTTGCTTGTGACAAACCTTTTGTAAATAATCTTTGGACGTCTGAGCAGCCTCAACTTAGCACCATACATAAATATATATGTATGTATATGTATATTATGTTTATGAACTATTTAGGATTAATAATATTACTTTATAAATATTTGCCTGGTTACACATAAAACACTCTTTATGAATCCTCCTTTATCCCATGAACGATTTTAATTTCGAATATATTACTAAATAATAGGAATATTAGTTTTCTATTTTTCATTATTTAGTCGTATGTTATGTTATGCACAAACAATTTAAATACTTTCAACATAAAATATTGTTCACTGCAAATATTGTTCCAGCAACCTACTTGAAGGAAGAACATGCAGTTAAAATGGTAAATAAGTTATCTCAGTTCATTGTCTATAGTTAAGAAAATGGTAATAAATATTATTATGAAATAAAATTATTTAAATGACATAAATGCAACTCCAGCTTTGAATGATATTCACACCACCAGCATTAGCGCTTGCTTTATTTGTCAAACTTCAAAAAGTTAATGATCATTATTCCGTGACAAAAAAGTTTCGAAATTGGAACTTTTAACAAAAGAAAGGCGGCAACTAATTTTCTTTCATTGCGGATGACTCCATTCTTATTTTTTATCAAGACGTGGAAAGTTATAATGAGATAGATTCTATTTCGGACAACACTTAGGATAAGAATACGCCGCACGAGATTATTGGCCGGCGTATTCCAGTCCGACCTTGTCCGTTTAATTGAAAGTGTTGACACAAAACATTGATTTATACATTTCGAACGGCCCGATTCGAACTCCGTAAAATTAAACATTGTTGTACTGTCTAATGGGCTACTCGGGCCTCTTCGCTTCATTGCTTGATTTAATAATAACGTGAAAAGATTAATATAAAATTGGTTGTACAATCTTATACAGGTCGATTAAAATTAGATGGCAGAAAAAAAATTGTTTATAAAATTGAAAGTAGTAGTCGATTTGATATGAGGTGCAAAAATTCCAGTTACAGTATATTTAAAGTAAAACGATGAATTTTTCAGGCCTGAATCATGAAACTTGTATCTGTATATCTATACTGTATATGTATAGATATATAAATATACCTTATCTATATATCTAACATCTCAAACGGCTAGTTACCACGCTCTCACAGAATCGTTTCACACACCACACTCACAATGAGCGTTCGTTGGTAATATTTTGATGTGTTACCGCCGTTCGTACGGTGTGTGCAGGAATCTTAGTGACACAATTTTTTCCCCTTTTCTTTATTTCCTCCCCCCCCCCAAATTATCATTTCTTATTATTCGCGTCTTACCTTAAGGTAGGTACCGCATCTCAGAGCCTTTAGTGTTATAAATATTTATCGGTGGCGGTGATTGCTTACCATTAGATTTCCTGACTTGTTTGTTTGTCTATCGCGTTCATAAAACAGTTTTCGTTGACTTATAAAGTTGCTTTTCATGGGATAGGAAGGCAAACAAGAAGGCGTATCACCTGATGGAAAGCAATCAACGCCGCTCATACACATCCGCAGTACCATTGCAGAAACGTTGCCGGCCTTTAAGAAATGTATAAGCTTATTTTTGAAGGTTCCAATGTCGTATCGGTTCGGAAACACCGCTAGAAGTAGCTGATTTCATAGGGTAGTGGTGCGTGGAAAGAAGTTTTTTTTTAAAACACACCGTACTTGATCGCCATTCATACAAGTAGTGGAGATGAAACTTTTTCTTGTGGCATATTGTGCGGTTGCAGAATATCTGAATTGTTGCAAACATAAATAAAATAATAAAATCTATAAAAGAAGAGATGAGATGGCTAGATTCTTTAGCACTCCCTCTGCAGTGCTAATAATCTAGCCATTCAATGAGATCTTGCTTTATCCAATGATATAATAACACGATTAAAATTTAAAATTGGTCTGATATATTCATCGTTGACGGCGATTAATTAGTCCATGCACTAATAAAACTCTTGGACGTTGTAATTAACCTAATTATGTCGAGTGACACCGGGTCGCGGACGTTAATTACGTCAATTCTTGCTTCGCCAAATCTGACTCGGGCATTAATTAATATCTTCTCCTTCGCTACTTTTATGTCTACGGCAATAATTCAGACAAAAGGCATTTACTTCATTTCGAATCTAGAGATAGGTTTTTATACACATTAGTATTTTGCGGTGGAAGACATTAAATCAATCTGAGGCCTATTTATAAATCATCTTAGCAGTTCATATTACTTACAAATAATCATCATCATCATCAACAACAGCCTGCGACAGTGCACTGCTGGACATAGGCCTCTCTCATGAAGCGCCAACTAGCACAATCTTCGGCTTCACGTATCCAGGTTCTGCCAGTCGCCCTGCTTAGACAGTCGCACCATCTAGCCGGGGGGCGTCACTACATTTACTGAGTCACGGTTTCCCGTCCAGCACTCGTTTACGACAAACGTGGCCAGCCCATTGCCACTTTAGTTTGTTAATTCGAAAGGCTATGTCGGTGACTATAGTTCTCTGGTAGATTTGTTCATTCCGAATCATATCTACCAGAGAATCATATCTTCATAGCTCTCTGAGCGACTCTGAGCTTGTGAAGCAGACGGACCGTCAGCGTCCACGTTTTGGCGCGCTAAAAAAAAGTACACAGGAGTAGGACGACACACTTACAAATAATGGATTATAGAAAAATATAAAGCGACGATTTAAATCATGTATTTTGCAAGGAAAATGAAAACTTTTTAATTGAGTGTATGATAAAATAATTTTTTAAATTATAGTTATGTAATAATATATAATTTTGTTATTATCAATGATTTTCAACAAAGTGTCATTGAGATCGTATTTTTGAGGTGTACACCATGGTGTGTAAGTAGGTGGGTTGACAACATCAAAGTAAGGAAAGTAGCACCAGCAATACCGTTGCTGGTCACCACCCTATATCATTTAAGCCTAGCGAAACGGCAGGAAAATGAATAGGACAATACCGAGGCAACAATTCCCTTTAACGTAGCGTACAGTAGATATTGACGTACAAAATGAGCTTGCTGGCCTATTTAGTCACTTAAATTAGGCACTGTAGACGTGGCAGCCAAACGTCGCGTCAATTCAAACATCGACCAGCTTCACCAGCCCTATCGGCTGCCAATATCTCGGCTTGGCTATAGCGACCACACGTGATGTTAAAGCAATCATTGGTGATCTTAACTAACAGGGTTGCCACATCACCGCCTGGCTACTGTTCGACGTCGTGGAACGTAGCATATTGCACATGTTACACTATTTATATATTTATTTATTCTTAATGTTCATTTTCAGTACAAAGGCGGATGTAATGCCGGTAGCATCCTCTGCCAGTCCACCTTTGGGTTGATGGAAAAGATAATAGTAGGTACAAATATAGTTTATTTATATATAATACTATATTTAACTTTAATTTGGAACGCTCCCTGGTCAGATAGAGCGACGATCGGGCTACATGGTAGGGAAAAACTAAGTCCAGCAGTGTTCTGCTGATAAAGATGATTATGATGAATTTATTTGTACGATAACGATTAGGCTATGTTGTTAAATAAATAAATTATATGTGCTCAATGCAGTATTTCTTAATATAAGTAAGTAGTGTAAAAATTCACTGATTTCGTAAACATAACCAAACAAAACAACTTGATAACAAATTAACCGTATCTGCACGATCTTTCCCCATACAAATAAACTTAATAGCAAGACAAAGAGGGTAAATTGTGATTTAGTGTGGGTCAATTAGAGTTTTAATCACGACAATAGTGTGCGATATAATGTGTTAAGTACAGACACTCGCGTACCGATCGACCACAGAGCTTCGAAAGACAAAGACAGTTAATGTTTCATATAATATATAATATAGTATAATGTTAAACTAGTTAATAAAAAAATAAAATTATCAACTTTTTATTTAAATGCTTTACCACTTTGGTTGTTTTATCATATCATTTTATTTGTATCATACTCAATAATAAAATAATACTCGAAATGGCGAAGTAGCGGATGCGCACCTTTTAGAATGATTAGTGGGTTCGATTTCCAATTTTGGAGTAAATGATAGTATCATCCAGTGATTTTTTTCCTAAATCATGGAATTAGGCACACATTGTACGTCCCATCACATAACAAATTTCATGATATAATTACCAGATTTGTGTATCTAATATTTGATTCGATGGGAGATTTGAACCTGCAACACGTGTTGCTGGAAGTAAGGATCTTTATCATGAAACAGATGTTTTGTTACTCTTAAGGAGCCTTGAACATTTAGTTGACATTATTAACAGCATTATTTTTGAAGCAGTTTTTTTTTGTTTTTACAGTCTATGGAGCTTTCGAAATGCGGGCATCGGCCATCTAATTGTTGTGAATTAATTGTTACATCCATTTAAAAACCACGAGCGAGGGCCATTGTGTTCCGCTCACAATTGTCGCCAGAACTTATCGAAACTGATTAGAGCCGTAATTTCCTTCATTGAATTCACAAATACATTTAAATGCCACCTTTGTCTTTTATCACTATCACTCATAATAACAATGTATATTTCATAAGTTTTTGTATGTTTGTCTATTTCATAATTATTATAGGGATACAAGTAGTACTCAATGAATGCCGATGCTGATGCTGATGATGAACAAACGATGATGACTGGAAAAGCACTATGAAATGTTTTATATGAAAAAAAAGTGAAATAAAATGACTAAGAAGAAAAGAAAGTTAGTACTACTATATTATGAAAATATTTTAAAAATAGGTACTTATAAGTTACGATTGGGAAAATTCCTATAAAATCTAACGTTAACAGTACAACACTTCAAGAAATACAACAAATAAATCACTATTTAGTAGGATACATCCCAATGACCCACTGTGAAGTTCCCGGCTTTAAACAGGGCTACCTCGTTTTTACAGGTGGGTATCGTACAAGTCAACTATGGAGGTATAACAAAAGATGGACAAGAGCGTGTAACATAACGCGAGGGTTGTTATGTATGTTTGATTCTGTCATGTACCATAGGGTCTACATAACGTTTTTCACTATTTTTCAATTCCTAATATTAGTTCACACACTCCCTATATATGTATATGTATTTATTTAATATCTTGTTCAAATGTTCAATCGTTAATAAAATACTTTTTTACTCACCCACTCAAGTTCAAATACATTTTTTTAAAGTTGTGGTGGATGACACTTGATATTAATATAATTTTTTTCTAATTATAATTAAATAATTAAATATTATTAATAAAGTATAGTTTTACATAGGAGAAAAGTCTCTTATATAAGATATTAAGCAGGATATAAAAGTAGGAATTGACAGTATATCTTTTTATATTACTTGTTTATATTTAAAAGGAACTATGTAAATATCTCTCACAATATTGGTGACTCATCCGTATTGTGTCCTTTCGACATCAGTCTAGAACATTAAGTACACCTTTAAGTTATAGACAGTACACATCGTGAACTCTCTCTGCTCTGATGCCAAATGTTACATAAAAATATAACACGTACTCATACCCAGTCGTCTAAATTTTCCTCAAATTAAATTCTTAAAGAATAGTAAGCTGAAACATTAATCCATCTCAAAAGAAATATTTCTGCGTCATTTCACAGTCACCTTATTAAAATAACGCGTTGTTTAGCATTATTCTCAGTCAGAAATAGAAAATACAAATGAATGTGCGTAATCTACATCAAAAGAGCTAACTTTTTCTCCAACTATTAACGTGTATTAAGGCGAATAACTCATAAATAAGATTAGAGAGGTCGTACGTCCTCATTTCGTGTCGCATTTAGCAATCGCTACATTTTTCAAGGCTCGTTTATCATTAAAACGTTAACAACGACCTCGGCTCCGGATTTACGGAAAATAACTATTTTTCATTAAATAAATTATTAATGAAAAGCTCATTCTCATTGACGTCTTAATGTGACACCTACTTACTTACTTCTTGCTTCCAGCAGAGATTCAAGTAATAAAATCCAGAAATAAAGATTATTTATTGATCTATTTTTATCGAGTTGATGCTAATGACTTTTTATTTAGCCTAGTTTCCATAAATACAGGGAATTCTAGTGTGAACTAGAACCTAACATGTATCAAATTATAACAATATGAAATATTATTATTAATTACACTTTTATCGCTACGATATTAAATACTAAAACTAAGTATATTCTGTTCTGCATCTATACGTATGAATTGACGACGATAACTTCTAATCAATTTTTAAGAATGCCTTTAAATTATTTTTTTCTACACCAATTAATATGATTTTTTTTAAACTCTGTTAAAAGTTAAAAAGTGGCCTAGATTTCTTTCACAGCGCATATACGTATGTTCCAATGTTGGGCATAGGCTTCTCGATTTCTGGAGGACAAACATTAAATCACTACGCTTATCAAATACTTGATTTTAGATTGGCGGAGTAACCAAACTCGAAATAAATATTTATGTACCATACTACTACATACATTTATCACTATATGGGGTTCGAACCCGTGACCATTGACTTTACAGGCGGTAGCTCTATCACTGAGCTAATTGATCTTGTAGGCTTAGATTAGTTGTGCTTTCATAAAAAAAATCACAGAAATCGTCCTTTCATGTTTTTTCGAAATCGTCTCTGTATTACTTTCCCGATGTGAAAATTCTTACTAAAACTGTCAATTGAAAATGTACCTTAAACTAAATAAACCTATTTAGTAGTTATGTATTCAAATTCCAAACATCCTTCTTTAATCACTGTAGTTTTTATTCACTTCAGCTAAAAGAATTGTCGCGTCTTTTGAAATAGTTTATACGTTAATAGGTTTCCCTAGACATACTAGACGTACATAAGTACCGTATGTGAAGCTTTATTGAAGTACTGTTGCGGATTATTCAAATAATTCATTGACAAAATGTGGGATTTCCGAATCAAGACATATTGTTCAATTCCTAATGATACATTTTTGTATGGTCTACAGGTATTTTTTCCCTATCATATGTGTACTTATAATGACACTAACAACACAGTAAATCGTGGTGTCATACTACGATTTACTGTCGTAGTGGATGAGTAATAGATAATTATTGGTACTATCCCATAAACTTCATGGAAAGACTTTATATAAACCGCTCATGTATTTCAAACGCAATACATCAAGACTGATTTCAAATTTCACACGCAACAGCGCCCGCGTCACGTCTCGAAACCAACGCGTGAAGTGTGGAAACGCGAAATAAAAGCAATTCTTTCTAATTAACTCCCGCCTGGGATTGAGTCGAGTGGTCTAAAATAGATTCACCGACGAACACGGTCTGATTTACGCTCGGAGACTGTTTCTAGACGCATCCGAATAATTAACTTTCGATATTTATATGATTGTTTTGATTCGCACGGATTAGTTTGACACGATGCACTTGTGGAATCTTCGAGCATTTTTAATCCAAATGCCGCTTTTTTTGTTTTATCATAATTACAGACTAAAAACATTCCATAGCTGTATATTCCCCGCAAAAATATAAAAGAAATATTTTTACATTTATTAACAACTTGAAATGGTATCGGACTTTGAAGTATTTTGAACTGGATTCCTTCTGTGATAACGGCTTTATTTTAATTTTTTTTCATAGTCCTTTTTGCAATATAATTTCACTATAAGAAAAAAAAACATATAGTTGTCTTCTGACATTTTACGACGGCAATAAAGTGGGTTTAATCTGCCATGAGGTTCAATTTGGACTGGCGAAAAGGTTTAATATTAAACATAGTATAATTCTAAAATCTATAACTAATATCACCTCTTGTCATTGTGTCCGTATACGTTTACCTCTCAAAAAGATTTAAATTAAATTTTATGAGTGTGTATCAATCAAAGGCTCTAGATTATAGCCTGCGGCAGTCCACTGTTGGACATAGGCCTCCCCCAAGAAACGCCACCTAACCAGATCTTCGGCTTCACGTATCCAGTTTCTGCCAGCCGCCCTACGCAGGTCGTCGCACCATCTAGTCGAGGGCGTCCTACACTATGTTTGCCGAGGCGCGGTGTTCACTCCAGCACTCGTCTGCTCCGACAATTGTCGGATCTTCGCGAAAGTGAACAGCTCATTGCCACTTTAGTTTGCTTATTCGAAAGACTATGTCGGTGACTTAAGTTTTCCGGCGGATTTGTTCATTCCGAATTATATCTACCAGAAAAACTCCGAGCATAGTTATTTGCATAGCTGTCTGAGCGATTCTGAGCTTGTGAAGCAGACGGACTGTCAGGGTTCACGTTTCGGCGCCGTATGAGAGTAAAGGTAGGACACACTGGTCGAAGACTTTTCTTTAGGTTCTGAGGTATGAGTGACAACAAGACCTAACAAAGTTTTTAAATGCTGCTAGCTGAATCCTTCTATGAGTATGTATGGTTGATTCCAATGTGAAAGATACTTTTTAATTATATAGAATAGGTGGCACTGTTATTGAGATCTATTTTTTTATTTATATAATACGATTTACTTAAAAGTTGGTATGTAGAAGGAGAAAGTTTACGTGGGCCATCTGGTATGTAATAAAATTTTCAATTTAGAAAAAAGAAAAACAAATTTGATCATAAATCCTTGACTTGTTTGCGACAACCGCGTCACGTTGTCTAGCTTGCCGGTAAAGTTATGTGTCAAAGAAACGAAAGCGTAACTAACGTAAGATCACGGACTTGATTAGACTTACGCTGTCATCGGCGCGACGGTCGTGCGTCGTGCACTTGGTGCACTCACCCTTTGCCAACGCCATTAATTGTTTCTTTCATCACCGTGTTTCATTTACACATTAAATATTCAATTTGCCGCGAATTATTTGTAATAAACACTAACTAACCTACACCGACAATAAGTTATAGTACTTATATATTATATACAGTAAATAATATGTGTATATAATATATATTATACGTAATATAAATATATATTACGTATAATATATATTATATACATGTATCATTAAAATAATAATTTTAATGAACATAATGCTAAAAATTTAGTTTAATTTGTTTTTTTGGCAGCTCAGTTGGTAAGGATCGAATTTACGATCTGAGGCCGTCAGTTCATATCCGCCATTGGACTATTTAATATGCCATTAAAACATTGTTAGTCTTCTTTTAAAAATAAAAATTAAAATACTTGCAATATTATCCAACTAACCCAAAGCTTGACTGTTAGAGAACTTTCTAGTATAATATTATAAAGCCTGTTGCGCGTTTGTACTTTGTACCATATTTGTACAGGAATAAATATAGTAAATATATAACATCATTAATAAATAAACAAAACTAAAAGATTTTATATTTTCTTATTAGAACATAATTAAGCTTATTTTTTGACTAAATGGCTCAGTAGCGAAATTACTGTTCTTTTTTTATGGGATTAGAAGGCAAACGAGCAAGCGTGTCACCTGATGGAAAGCAATCAACGCCGCCTATAGACACCTATAATGAAATTTTCCTTTAAGGAAAATTTCATTATGGGTGTCTAAGGAGGAGCGGTGTCGGACCTCCGGAACTCAATCGCTCACCGGACGAAGGGCGGTAGCTAAGCTACCACTCAGACACTGGTTCTCTGCGGCAGTGTGATACTTCCAGGGACAAGCCGGCCCATTCATGCTACAGACAAATAATATGGCATTCTTGACAAAGTATTCGTCTGCAACGTGGCTCTACCACTATTGAATTTCTGCACTGTTTGTCGCAGGTTCAGTTGCCGCATCGGGTCAAATATATGAGTTAGATATTTCCCGCCAATCCACCTTGGATAAGCGTGAAGGGTTAATGTCCACTTCCCATATATCAGTAGGCTCGGTAACAGGTGATTGGGCATATATGCGCTGTAAAAACACTCAATTAATTACTCTTACTTTTTTATTTAAATTTAAGATATAATATACGATAATTTATATACATAAATAAATTTTAAACAGACTCATCTTAGTCATGCTTATTTAATAGCAGTGGAAAATGGCATACAAATGTGTGATTGTGATCAAAATAATTATTTTCTATTTTACGATGATGACATAAATTATTTTTGTTTTGTAGTGTTGCTAAGAAATGTTAGCTATATCGTCAAATTAAAAAAAATAGTAGTTTGACTGGTATCTTTTTTAAAATTGGTAGACAGCTATCAATTTTTAATATTTTTATAGACACTCAGTACCTACATTATTTCAATTGATTGGCATTAATGAAGAAAAAGGAGAATATACCGTAATTTTTTTTAAATTATAACGCTGATTTCAATATTGTATATAGTGTAAAAATGTAAAGCATTTTTTTCCTGTATCCTTTTTTCGTGTCTAGGTGCCAATTCATTTTGACAAGCATGGAGAGGCCCGTGCCCACCAGTAAGTGATATACCACCGGGTACCTGCATATTCATTTACTTGCTCTGCTTTAAAAAAACTTAAAAATATACAGGCTATAATAAAAGAAACTTTCTCTCAAGTTGAAACAAGTGATGACTGACAGGAACTAATGACATACAAACACCGGTTGTGTTGCAACTAAACATGATCAGTTTCTCTATTGTCAACTTAACGGGCTCTGCCAAGATGTCAAATAAATATAATGCCACCTCAGGTGTATCATATGTCTTTTAAGTTTCTTTTACTCTATGCAGAATTTTAATAAGCAAACAGTAAGATATGTTCTGAGCAAAGCTATGTTTAATTCGTGAGAAAAGACATGAAGGCCTGCATGTTAACAAACGGCCTGTGACACATCCGGGATAGAAAATAACTTAACAATTGATCTCTTCAAATTCTCAACCGCTTTCTGATCTCGTTTACCCATCCATTTTAATTTTCTACATAGATATAGTTCTTTATTGATCATCATTTTAACATCAAACTTCTTCACCTTGAGGTCTCATTTCTATAAATAAATAAAAATAGATAAAAAATGTAAATATTTTTTATTAACGCTAAAACACGTCATATAACACACTAACTGTTTGACTTAAAAAATACCTATTTTTTCTAGTTTGTTTTCTTATCACCAAGTATAGTATTATATATGGCACTCGGCAAATCCAATTAAATGAGCCAAAACTCAAGGTACTAGTAATGGGTGATGAGTTCCTCGGTCCACCTTCTGATAGACCCCTGCTACTTAGTTGAAATCATCATAAACTTGTATTTTCAAGTAAACTGAATGTGTCAATGTATTAGCAAAGTTTCATAAGAATGGGTTTTGTAATTGAAAAAGCTTCTCAAAAAGCTGTCAAAAGATTTGAAACAAACAAGCAAATATACGGGAACAAGCTAAAAAAAAAGGAGAAATAAAATACATGCATTGACAAGAGAGACAAGCGATATCTCTCACGATTTTCAAAAAGCTTATCAAAAATCACTATGTATCTTTATAAATATCTATGTATCTTTATATTTATCCGTTTAATATTTATGGTTAACTCATATGGTTACTTATATATTATTATTATTGATTATGGCTATTAACTTTGTTTATTAATATTTTTTTCTATCGTCCTGACGAAAATGTATCACCTACCTACAAACTACATCAAATCATATTTTTAACACTGTGTCCATTCTACGGTTGTCTGTAAGAAATCGCTGTAAGCAAGAAGACCATTTGTATATAAATATTAAAATCAATAATTTTATAACTTTGTTTTTGGTAGAATAAAGAATATCTATCTATCTATGCAGTTTTATTGCTGTTGTATGGAATAACGTTGTTTGCCCAAGGCACTTTACGATTTCGTCAGAAGGACTCGCAAGTAGGTCTGCAAATTGAGAACTGGTAACACCGACGTCAAAGAAGGCCACTTCTCAGTTTTTAAAAAATGTGTTAGAAAACAGCACACACTAAGCACAAGCTGCGAATGTTCGGCAGTACTAATTTTGAAAAGTGTGGATAAATTTACTGAGATGCTATATTTAATGAAACGCAAGTGATGTTATTATTTCTCTATAACGGCCATAGAGGTTCACTGCTGGACATTGTCCTTCCTTAAAAAGGACATAACAACCCAACGTAACAACTGATGTAATTAGAAAAATGTCTAATAAAAATGCAGAAAGGGCTTTGGCTTGTTTATTTGAACGCAGATTTTATCGGATTATTACTGAAAATAATTCCCAGGAATGCTTCGTTCAATAGCCTTAGGAAGAAGTGAGTTTGCTGTACCGGTATCCAAACTAATTGCCTATATAATAATGTTTAATAACTGCTGGCCTCTTTATTTAGATTTAGGTTTAACTTAAACATAGCTTAAATACTAAAGTGTTAAACTATACAGTTGTTTTCGATCGAAAGATTTAAAATCTTTGTCTTGTTTATCTTATCTTAATCAATATTATTGAATAAAATATTATTGGTGGTTTTGAGCCTTTTCTATTTTATATGTCGCTGTTCGCTAAGAAACACAACGAACATAAAATAATCGACTTCATTATCTTAAAATTAACATCACAACACAACACCGTTACGTCCGGCTGGAGAAATTCCTAATAAACTTGTGTCAATAAAATTTACATGATAATGTTTAAAATATCACTCCACATTCGCTTCGTTCCATGGACCATAAATTTGTCGATTTGTTTTGTGAAGACTTTAACATGACAGTGTAACGGCGGCCCTAATACGTTTCAGGGATAATTTATATCTAAATCTAGTTCATTTCGCAAATCCGCCATAAAGTAACCTTAATGTATTTTTATAATATCGTTGACAAATTCTCATTTGAATAATAAAAACTGGAACCGAAAGAAAATTCATATAAATATTTATCTTGTTTCTTTCGAACTTGTTTAGCGCTTCATTTGACGGTTGTTTTGAAGCCCCAATGCTTTTGTTTACATACAACGATGAACGGTGTTAAAAATATATATTTTTCCTAACTTTTAGTAGGTAAGCAACTTTCTCAAAAACCAATCTTGAATAGACGGGGATGTGGTAGACATATAGGCTGCAACCTCCTATGCCTCTTTGTTTTTTTTCATTCGCCTTCGAGCTACTGAATTATTTCATTTTTGATATACATATGAAGAAAACATATGTGGGTCTTCGGGCGCAATATATAAAGATAGATGCCTATCATAACACACTACCTAGCCAACAATTTGTGTTGGTCGTGTATATGTATGTGTATTAACATAACATATATTTAATGATAGAAATATAATATCTTTCTTATTAACCCAAAGATTAACTGGGTAGAGAGTGTCGCCTGCGTTCCGGCTCATTACTGTGGCGTAACAAAAATACGCATAAGTCATTTTTTATGACATCTATCTTGATTGTTTTTCGGTTGCTATTGGAAACATAGTTTTCCGTCTTTTCAATTCAAATAATTCGGATAATACTACCCACATATTTGGTGACCCCGACGTGATACTGCGATACTTCAGTACAGCCACCTCGTCCGTATGTAACACCTGAGTTTCGAAGGCAAGCATTCGACAGCTTACACAATCTTCATCATCCTGGTACGTCAGCTACAGTACGACTGGTCACTCAAAGATTCATCTGGCCAGGGATTCGTAAAGACTGTAGAGAGTGGAGTAGAGAGTGTTTACACTGCCAAAGATGCAAAATCACTCGTCATACTATTTCCCCCCTATCCTCTTTCCTTACTCCTTCCTCGAGGTTCTCTCATATACACGTCGACATCGTCGGCCCTTTAACAATTTCTTCTGGTTACAGATATTGCCTCACAGTCATTGACAGGTTCAGTCGCTGGCCTGAGGCTATACCCCTGACCGAGATCTCTGCAGAAGCCTGCGCAGCTGCACTGGTGTCTGGCTGGATAGCCAGATTCGGTTGTCCTTTACGGGTGACAACTGATCGTGGAAGACAATTCGAGAGCCACCTCTTCAAGGCCCTCACATCACTGGTTGAAGCGCAACACTTCCGCACTACCGCTTACCACCCTGCTGCGAATGGTATCATCGAGCGTATGCACCGTCAGCTCAAGGCGGCTATCATGTGCCATGTTTCTTCAGCATGGACTGAATCGCTTCCTTTAATTCTACTGGGAATGCGAAGTTCCTGGAAGGATGATCTGCAAGCTTCCCCGGCAGAGCTACTATATGGTGAACCCCTCTCATTGCCTGGACAGTTCCTGTCACCAAATGATGACTACACCGTGCGTGACGTCGCTAAGTACGCTACCAGACTGCGTTCCTGTATGGCAAAACTATCGCCGAAACCTACTTCTTGGCATACCAACTCACCATTCTACGTACCTAAAGATCTACATACCACTTCTCATGTATTTCTGCGTAAAGACCATGTTCGCGGCTCACTTGAACCACCTTACGCTGGCCCATATAAGGTAGTAGAGAGGCAGAAAAAGTATTTCACTATAGACGTACGCGGAAAACTGGTCAACGTCTGCATTGATAGATTAAAGCCAGCCCACACCATGAGAGAAGTCGCCACTCCTACTGTTCCCGTGTTCACTGAGCCACCCGAAGAAAGTAGGACTCGAAGCGGTAGAAGAGTTAGAATGCCAGAATATTTTCGACCGTAGTCACGGTCTGGCCAGGGGAATGATGTGGCGTAACAAAAATACGCATTAGTCATTTTTTATGACATCTATCTTGATTGTTTTTCGGTTGCTTTTGGAAACATAGTTTTCCGTCTTTTCAATTCAAATAATTCGGATAATACTGCCCACATTACCATTAGTGTACATGAAGTATAAATAAATAGATACCGATGTCTTTATAGTTAGCTAACTTCAGCCAAAACATTTATGATCGCCACACACGTTACAATTTAATGGTAACACAATCCGAGCAAGTATTTAGTATTCGATTAGTAATTTGAGATGTGACAAAATTTTCAGTTTGTAACGACGCGCTTGATACCTCTCTCGACGCGGGAGTAAATTTAAGCTGTCGTATTGACGATGAATATTTCATCTGAAATTACGTGCCGTGTTAACTAGCTTCGGTAACTTGAGTTTACGAGCAGTACGTGGAGAGGTAGTGAGATACAATCTACGACGTTTGTTAGGTGGTGACGTAAATATTATGATCGACTCGACGGAATTACTTTACTAGTGCGGTAAATAATATTTCTTATCTAAAAGGTACTTGGCTCAGTGGTTGGAGTACCCGATTTCCTAGTCAAGGGTTATAGGTAACTCTGATCTTAACTAAAGTTTGTTTTAGTTTAGATCGGAATTATACTTCAGCTAGCTTACTATAGTTTGGCTTGGCTTTGATCACAGAACTATTTTTATTACTCAAGCAAACATGTTTTTCGTTTATTGGTATTTGCTCTCATAGTCAACTTGTACGAGACTGATGAAAAGGATAGGGTTGGCTTTACTTTATACCGCAAAACTCATCATAAAATAGAACCAAGCCCATTTTTGGATAATAATTGTATTTTTTTTATGTATTAACTAAGGTAATTTTTTGAAAATTAAGATGTTATATATTTTTTGCACTTCATTCTACGCAATAGTCGCTAGCTAGCTTACGCTAGTACGAAGGTTAGTATTATTGTATACCTACTTTCTGTACTACTAAGCAGCATAACAGTAAAATATCTCTCATGGATGTTTAAATGCCATAGATTGAACAATGGACAAAGTGTTCATTCGTAGCGACGCTGGAATCCTTAAATATGAAGTGTCTTCCTTAGATACTCGTCGAACCTAAGATACGTTGACCCCACCTTTATAAAGGACTTAATGGTAAGGATAGATAATACAGCTGAACATTAACGTGATGGACAAACAAAATCACCGATATACCATAGATATCCCTGCAGAAAACATCGTAAGCGACGCGTAACAGAGACCGCTGACGTCAAATTACTACACTAGAACCATCCACCATTGTGGGTCATGATCCTCAGAATTAAAGAATTTTTTTGGAGCTCCTACTCCAAAAAAAGTTCTTCTCTCTAGCCAAAAATATGAGAAGCTTAATAAATATTCTGGAATTTTCTATGTGCACTTTGAGTTAAAAATATATTTCATTATTTTCCAAGGGCATATAAAATGCTTCAATTCTTATCTAAACAACTAAGAGAAGACATATTTTAACGAGAAATTATAAACGGTGAATGGAGATTGAACACCATTAATTTACGTTGATATATAATTAAAAATGCAGAGAGTCGCGCGTGGTTTAAATATAAAATCGATTCTACCGGTGAATCGATTATTGATGCTCGTACCTTTTATTTAGTGCTGTCATAGACGTATATGGAGATTCTTTATCTTTATTGTTCCGGGGTGACGCAAACAAGAATGAATCTATGCTAATAAAAATTCAAAAGCCAAACTCACGAATACGCCTAAAACATTATCAGGCCATTAATTAGTGGAATTTCCTGAGGGCAATAAATATTCAATTCTCTTGGACAACTCAATAACGATTTTTGACATCCATTTACTGATAGTGATTTTACACAATCTTTGTATAGAAGTTATAATTTAGAGGCAGGGTGTCAATGGCCTACATCCGTTATACATATCATATTAGTGTATATAGGGTTAATTTATTCAGGAAACAACTACAGCCACACTCATTCTATACAATATTAATCGCATTCCTTTGAGCTTAAGAACCTTTTATCGACATAATTTTTTAAACTATTTTACGAGCTTGTTCATTCTATGTCAATAGCATAATATACGAAATTTAACATAAGTATATATAATAAACCGTTTCGCTTTCCAACTAACACTAAAAAGGGGCCAATGTTCTTGTTTGTCAAGGATACACCCAGATATGTTTAAAACATCTAATCAACAATTTGCATTTATTATATACCTCCGATCTGCGCAAGACGGCTGGCAGAGACTGGATGCGTGTAGCCGAAGATCGGGCTAGGTGGCGCGCCTTGGGTGAGACCTATGTCCAGCAGTGGACTGCCGCGGGCTGATATTGATATACCTCCACCTGTATATGAATGATGTGCGTAAAAAATGCAAGGTCAAACCTAATAATACACGGAAACAGGTCAAAGGTTTATAACAGGTTAAATTGTTTACAAAATGCTCATTATCCTTTCTTACGTCACTACACTTTTTACTAAAGTAGACAAATGTTCAAGTATAGACCGCGTTTTAGTCAATGGAGTGTAGGGAACCCCCCCTCCCCTAACGGCTAGATGAAGCAAAAATCTGCTTAGGGCTAGCAGAAACTGGATGCGTGTAAGAGAAGATTGGACTAGGTGTTATGTCTCAGGGCAGGCTTATGGACCAACAGTGAAATACTGCAGACTAATCATGATACTCGTATTTCATTTATGCGCAGTTGTCATGGAACAGTTTTTATAAAAATATTACACACAGATGTTTTATAAAAACCGTGTGTAAATTTGTGACTCAAATGGTGCAGCAGTGAAATGTTTTCTTTCTAGATATAGGTTTGCGGGCTTAGTTCCCGCAACAGAAGTAATAATTATATGAACTATAGGTATTCCTATATTCTGAGCTTGGGTGATGTCCTTGTCATTTATGTTTATATTGGTAGCCATGATACAAGGTATCCTAGTGTAGGGTTATGAGTGTAGTGTATTTTTTTTTTTATAATTTTTATTTACCTACTGTTTTTATAATTTTTGATCGTATTTTGTTATTTTTATAATACTTTAGATCTATTAATTTATTCAGCAAACATCTTATTATTTTGTTCTTTATTGTGGAATATTTGAAAAAAATGTAAAATATTTATATGTTGTTATTAATGTAACAAATACAATTAATATACTGTCCTGTTGTTTGTTAGATATTCCGACTAGAACCTGTTGACGTTGCCCCTGATTTGTTCGTGATAACAGGACTTAAGTAATGAATGTAGTGTTACTTTATAAATGTCATATTTGAAGTCATTTGTCTTTCTTTTGACTGTAAAAGCTTTGTAGCTATTTATTATTGGTATACACAATAAGATACGCGTTATAATAAATTAGTTCACTGATGATAAAAAGAATATTGGCTGTATTCAATTAAAATATAACTTTGCCGCGTAATGATAGTTTCCATGGTAGAAATCCTAAAAAATACAATATTTGTCTGTGTTTTAAAAGAATTTAATTTCTTTAATAATCACCGTGATAACATCAGTTGTTCACCACGTGATCAGCGTTTGATTCAAAAATATATGAATATATAAAGTATTAGTTATATTAAAAAATATTTTTTAAAATTTTAGCTACATTAAATAGTTATGCATTATTTCAACCATTTTCGCATAAACATTCAACATCTCTATTATTATAGGAATTGAAGTACTGAGTACATTTTTGAGAGAACTGTAATTTTATTTATTTAGATCTTTGTGCCCCGAATATACGTATTATCATCTCACATCACTCATATTGGAGATACGATAAAATAACAATTAAGCCAGCATTATTGGTCGACACAATGAAGGCTCTTGCGCATGCGAGCGCTTCTCTGATAAATCATTTATCCCTAGAGACGCGAACATATTTTTGATTTATAATGCAAACAAAAAAAACTAGGTACTTGATTCAATCATAATCGTTACAACTTATTGTTATGAATGTTAAAATTATTAGTAATAGTGTTTTGTTGATATTGATTTAATACATTATTTTATAATTTTAATTTATAGTTTTTTTTTTCTTAGCCCATATAGCTGCATGCCACCTTAATTTTGGAGGTATCGACGTAAACCCACCATGCTTATTCGAATTGGCGATGCATTTAAACTTGTCATAAATACCTGAAGACAACATATAAATTTCATTCTCCCTGTACTATCTTACAATGCCGAAATGTTGATTAGACGACACTGACGGCCCGTTTTCTTCATGAGTTCAAAGTCACTGGAAGGCTATCGAGAGAGCCATACTCGGAGTCTCTCTAGTAGATAGAATTCGTAACGAAGAAATTCAACAGAGAACCAGAGTCACCGACATATTTTCAAGTTAGCAGACTGCAGTGGCAATGAGCTGGACACGTTTGTCGGAAAACCGACAACCATTGCCGTAGACGAGTGCTTGAGTGGAAGCTGCGTTACGGCAAACGTAGTTTGGGACGTCCCTCTGCTAGATGACGCAACGATTTGCGCAAGGCGGCTGGCAGAGACTATATATATGTGTAGCCGAAGATCGGGCTTGGTGGCACGCCTTGGGTGAGACATAATATAGCAATCGACTGCCGTGGGCTGATAATGATATTCTTCCCATATGAAATTTTTGCCGAATTTCATATTCCTCCATACACGCAAAAAGCTTAAAAAATGATACAATTATTTTTCTTTTCGCAAATATATATATATATATATATATATATATATATATATATATATATATATATATATATATATATATATATATATATATATATATATGCACACAACATACGAAAAGGAAAATAATTGTATCACTTTTTATATGTATAATATATAATAAACCACTGAATAAATTATGAAATAAAGAAACAAATCAAAAAGTAAGATTCTAGACCAAATATTTAAATCCCACTGCAGGTGATCGTGCATCAAGTTAAAAAGGGTACCAACCCAACTTTATGACCAACATAAATGCCACATAAAAAAGGATAAGGATTTTTAATTTCTCCCGCTCTCAAATGAGGCGGCGTTAATTTTAACTCATACGAGATATAATATATATTATATTATATGCTTTACACTAATTCTTTGTCATTATAAGACATTTTATGTTTTTTGCTGCATAGCTGACGCTCGTAAATAACATCCGATTATGTTTGTTAGTTTAACTTTAATGTGTTTCATACAGATTAAACTCTAATTTATTTTGTCGAATTTCATTGGAAGGTGAGGTGACGTAGGATCATTTTTTTTTATTTTTTGTTAATTTCATAAGATGAGGTGTGACTTATACGGCTTTTGAAAACACCAAACATACCTTTAATTAAATGCGTATATCTTCATCTTAAAAAATATATTATATTTCATCTTATAAAAGGATACTCCGTGTGTTAGATTATTTATTTAAAAGTAAACACATAATTCAATAAGCTTGATGATGATATTTTTTTCTTATTGTGTTTCCTGTCCGTCTATGTGTTTTCCGAAATTTCCGTTTGTTTTGTATTTGTTTTAGGTTGGAAATAATTATACTGGCTTAAATAGTAGTTTCAATATAACAAAAAGTTAAAAAAAAAAAGAACGCTGTACTCAGCCCTACAATAGAATTCTGTGTGTGGTTCATTATAAAAAATACACTTTTACTATTATATAAAAACATTAAAACCTGTAGAAAATATATAATACATATTTACCTTGACACAGGAATCGATTTTGTGTCAGAGTTATTTTCTTCTGAGCAAAAATCTCAGAAAACAACGGAGGAAACACGAAACAAAATAACACTGGGCCATTGTGGTCATCATATATTAGAAGATAAAGTACCAATCCGAACAACTGGTCTTCTTAAAGGAAAACTAAAAGCCTAATAAAATGAAGCCGCAGCTTAAGTTGCGGGAACATGACTTATAACTCGTTCTATAAATATTTTATTTTGGAATTTATTACATCAAAATTGAACTCTGTTGCATTAACGATATTATTGTTTATAACGACAAATAAATTAAGTCAAGATAAATACTTGAGTGGCCCTTAATTACTGACAAATTGTTCGTTTCAGAAAAAAAAATCATGCGTGGATTTAGATGCATTAAATTTTATCTTTAAGCTGGCCAAGTCATGACATTCTCGTAACTTAAACATGAAGTAATTATAACCGTTAGGATGAATATATAATACAAAAAACAAATTTCATCTTAATACAATTTTTAAATTTAAATGTGTTAATATATGTTT